>CABFOQ010052826.1:0-12028 GCA_900660455.1 Gephyroberyx darwinii
TTTTCTACCAGGCTCTCATCTCAATAAATGTTGCCTTCCCTATTCTCTTGTTATCTCTTCACTTTCCTTACCCTCTTCTCTCTCTCTCTTTCTCTCTCACTCTCACTCTCTCACACACACACACACACACATGCACACATGCACGCGCACACACACACACATACCTTTTCTTTGTGTCTTTTCAAGGGCTCAGAAATATTTGGGTCACCGTATATTCCCTGAGTTGCATAGCTCGTACTTGAGTGGGTGTATCTGTGCAATATGAAAACTGTGTGTGTGTGTGTGTGTGTGTGTGTGTATGTGTGCTCTGCAAAATTCAGCCTATGACCATTAATCATGTGGACAGGAATCGGTTTTGTATTCAAGTCTAAGAGTGCCAGTCCCAACTCACACACAGTGCCCACTGGAAGGTATTAATGCATATGGATTCACATACACACTGACAGAAACACTGGGATTTTACAAGACATAGACCTGCGTACAAGTAATTTTATTTTATTTTGAGTAAAAGTAAATTGGTTAATTCTCAGTGGACTTATTAGGCTACATGTGAAGACTGAATAACAACCTCTGTTTAGGGCTAAAAGATAAACAAAATGAGAAGGAAAAAAAAATCCTCACAGAGAGGAATACTGCAATTTGATAGAAACACTCCCAGAAGCCAAAACACACTCTGTCCTAGTATCTACCCGCATTGTAATATTCCTAATAATTCCTGCAATAATAATGTGCCTGTTAACGTTCAGAGAGTTTCCTTGCTAATTTTTAATTTTCACTTCTAGTGATTCTCAAACAAGTGTGAAAAATCTTAAATCTTAAATAAAATGTGTGGCTGTCTCCCTTTGAACCAGGGTAGGTGTGTCAAACCCATCTGTAACTGATTTCCCCAGTTAGCTTACCTGTTCAAGTAAATCACCAGGTTGTTAAAATGCCTGTAGCCGCAGCAGCCCTCAAGCATGACAGAGATAAAGAGATCCAGAGCAACATTCCTAGTCAATACCTTTACTTTTCTATTTATCTTAATAACCTTTTCTGAGTGGAGGGGTGGGGAAAATATGTGATATATTTGATATGAAAGAGAAAATGCCCTTAACTATATTGTTGTTTATCTAATAGTGACTCTTCCAAATGAATGTTAACAGTATGTTTCCAAAGTTTCCATTGGATCCATAATGTACCGCAAAATTCTCAAAGTTAACTCACATTTTTCAAATTTCACATATTTGTAAAACCAGTGACTGTATCCTGCGTTCAACAGAATAAATAGCCTGTGCCATCATCTATATTGTGCTATATTCAGTCCAGTGTCAGACAATGGCAGCGTGTGTGTGTGCGCGTATGTGTGCGTCAGTAGCTGGGCCTTCTCTTTCACCGTTGTCAGTACTGTAGTGGAGCCCCTCTGGCTGTTTGGCTCATTCTCACCTGTTTCCCATTACAGAATATTGGTGAGTTTATTGTGTTTCGTCAACCTAAATACCCCCAGATTTACTTCTCATTGACTTCAGATGAAACCGGCTTAGTCTCCAGCTGCAAATGGCAACGAGCTGCTGAACTCCTGTAGCAGGAGCCGCAAGGACAATATTCTCTCTCACTATGGTCTTTTTTTCTGTGTCTGTTACAGTGCATGCTATTACCATGGGTAAAATACACAAAACTCATACTGTCTCATCCTATTCTAACACAATGAAGCTGTCATTATAATGTGACTGTTACTATGCACTTTTATGAGAGCACAACCCATTCAATTACCAACAACCAGAGGACTACGGGCTCTTAACGCACAGTACTACAAATTCAAAGCTCTCGAGCCGAGAACAACGCTGAGTAAATTAACACTGTGCCAATTCATTTTAAAGTTGTTTCTTCCCTCCCTTGTCAGGTTGCTTGTCTTTGAGGCTGGTTTGATTTCAAGCTGAGTGGGTCAATCTCTCTGTAATAGGGAGCCTCTGCCTCTGACTCATTTCCTGTTCACCTCTATCACTCCATCCTCTGTTACCCCACCCCTCAAATGGAACTTTCCATTGCTACCGAACACCTTTCTGCAGATAACAGCGAGCCCAAATGATGTATCGGTGAGAAAAGAGAGAAAGAGACAGACAGACGGATAGATAACAGACACAGAGGCAGAGAATATGTGGGTGAAGGAGATACAGAACAAAGTGCATTTATTAGATTTGAGAAGGAAGGCCTATTTGTACACAAACAGAAAGAGAGAAAAAGGCAGAGAGACACCAAAATGCCTTTTTATTTCTCCCGCCGCGGGCCCTCCCTTCCTCGGCTAGCCTGCATTTAAAAAGAATGAAGGGCGGGTGGTATGACAAATTGTCCTAGAGTGCCAAGCCACATGTACCTCCTTCCATCCCTTTACTCCCTTTTTGTCTCCATATCCTCCCGCCTGTCCTTCCCTATCCCCTTGCCTCTCTCTCTCCATCCCTAGCTATGTGTTATGAATTCATCTGCAGATAAAGCAGATCTATCATTCTGTCATGGAGGCAGGGAAGGGAGGTAGACTGTGGAATGCCCTGGCACTGAGAACAGGGAGGGGGGCTGAGCATAGCGCTATGCTCCCTTGCACATTCTCTGCTGCGCTTGCTCTTGCCCTCTCTGGCTGAGTCTGCCTGTCTGTTTCCATGATCCGTACAATGCCCCAGCAGGTCCCCTTATCCATTCTTGTCTTACCTGTACCTACCAAACCAGCCCAACTCATTCTAGCTCCAACCAAGCAGCCCATAACTGTAATAACTCAGTGTCCGACTCGACAAGAAATCCCCCAACTATAAACCAAGTGCAGCTTTGGGCTTGGGCTGGCTTGACTGACTTCCAGCCCTGGGCTCCAGTTACACTGAATAACACTCTGCCTTGCCAATCAGATAGGAGACAAATTACAGGACATGTGCACAGCATGGTAGACCAAACTCTGAAATGACTCTCATTACCTGCTCTACATTATTGTGTCCACCTGAGCCAAAGCACGCAGATAAACTTAAGTCATATTGTGCTGTCCAACACAGTTGCAGCATCTGCGATGATGAGAAAGCAGGCCAGCACGCCGTGGCTCAATACTCTGCTTGGCTCAGTAGTCTGGAATGGTTATCTGGGTTCGTGTGACTGTGAGCGGTAGCACATGAGCAGCACGATATGTATGTGTATATATGTAGTTATACGTTATGTTATGTAGGTATGATAAGATAGATGTGTGTGTGTGTTTGTGTGTGTTGCTTCCAGCTCCTTTGAGGTCTTGCTTGGCTCCCAGCCATGCCACATGCTGCCACAGCTGACCCTTCACACACAATCTCCCTGTTGTTGGGAAAATAACAGTGTGACCAGATGTCATGGTGTATGGGTGTTCAAAACTGTTTACTGTATGTGCCACTGTGTTTACGACTGATGGGATAATATGTGCGGCGTATAGCCCGTATGCTGTTTTTTTCTTTGCTTCTCCCTTTTTTTGACTGGGCTTCATTTGAAGAGTTTCTTTCCAAAATAAGATGTCCACCATGTGAAAATGGAACTCACTGTGAATTATTTTTGAAATTATTACCTAACTAAACTGCATTTTGCTTATTTGATATTGAGACTTTAGACTCTTAATTTACTTGCGTCCCGCACATCAGATAACATTGTTTTCCTAAACGGACGTATCACGTTTTGTAATGAAACCTTTCATTTTTCCCTCCATTCTGTTTTTCTCTCTCTCTATCTTCTCTCCCATTTGATTTTTCTTTCCCCTGTCTCTGTGGCAGAGAGAAGCTGCATAGTGGGAGTGTGTTGTCTCAATGCCAGGGCAGAAATAGACAGTAAATTACAGAGCCTTCTGAGAACACCCCACTGTGCTGCATGACCTCAAAATAACATGCACACACACACGCACACACACACACACACACACAAACATAAAATACACAGTGTGCTACTATGTGTGCTCCTATATTTCCCATTTAGCCTGTTGATGTGACACTCACACACAAACTGTTGCGATGTGCCAACCAATAGTCCTCCTCTAAAGTTATGAACCAGCGAGGGAAACTCTGAGTCTGATTCACAGCTGTTAATGCAATTAAAGCCTCCCCCCTTTTCACCAAGACACACCACACACACACACACACACACACAATTATTTTTATAGATATGTATTCATCCCCTTGCCAAGCCATAACCCTGTGGCTGTTCATAAGAAGGAGTATCTCCATTTTGCTAGCAAAATCACTGCTGTTTCCTTACATTTAAGTCCAGAGCTTTACAACTCACTACCTCTTATGGGCCGCTCTCCCAGAGGAAGCCCTAATCTCTCCCCCCCAGTAACCCACAGAGTCTCTCCCTTTCAAGCTGATCTCCTCTGTATCAAGACATGAATCATTAATTATATCTTTTCTTGAAGCTCAACAAGTCTTGGCATATCTGAAAAGTCTGGTAAAATCAAAACAAACCCTGAGACATACTGACACAATGCCGGTCAACAGTGACAAACCACAAAGCAAGAATAAAGTGCAGGTATGAATAACTGAATAGCTTTGGTCATCCTCACCTTGAGTGAGTCAAAACAAGCAATGACTCTTCCATTTTCCACTTGACAGCTCTTGGCAGGGTGAGCGAACTTGCACTCGCTGTCCGGTCGCGAACACGTTCCTCTCTGGAATTCCCGACAAACCTCCAACGTCAGCCATTTTGTGTCCCGAATTGGTGTCACGTTCACCGCCATATTGAACCAGGCAGGACCGGTCGATTGAGAGCAATAGATATCCAGCGAATATGTGTGTTTCTAATGGCACTAGGGGAAAATGATAATGAAGAAGAAAATGACATGGGAAAAAGCCAGCCTTGAGAGGTTTTGTCTGCAAGGTGTTTTTTCTGAGGAGGAGCCTGTGAAGCCTGGGACTTGCCTACCACCTGCAGCCCATCCTAAGAGTCTGTTTGTGGCTCTAATAAGAATCCCTCACAGCCTGTCACCCAAGGCCTGGGCTGGTGACAGTCACAGAGGTTCGCTTTGTAATGGCTGGGTCAATCTCTCTCTCACACACACACACACACACACACACACACACTCTATCTCCTCTCTCCTCAGCTGAACTGTCAGATGAGACAAATGTCAAAACACATTATCGATTGGGTTGGCCCATGATGAAGGGATGCGGGGCTGGAAGAAAGGAGGAGGAAGAGAGGGAAAAGAGAAGGAGGAGATGGAGGAGGGGACGGCAAAAGGACAATCTCTCTCCCGCCCACGGAAAGCGATAAAAGCTGTCTGTCTTCAGTATCAGGCTGTGTCTAGAAAGGAGGGGGGAGTGGTTGACTTCCAGGGGGGAGGGCTGGGTGGCATGGATGGAGAGAGGTTTGGCTGGCAGTCAGGGCAGGAGATGGAGGGAGGGAGGTGTCAGTGGTGTGAAGACAGGCTCAGTGGACAGGCTTGGCAGTCCTGGCAGTCCTAGGGCTCCCAGTATGGCTGGCACCTCTAGCAGACATAGACAGGCACAGAGGCAGAGGCTGCTTCAGTGGAGCCAAACAGCCACAGGGGTCAGCGAAAGAAGGCACTTCTCTCTGTGGAGAAGGAGGAAAGAGTGTCAGTGGAGCAGAGCCTGATACAAACGACACACATGCACACAAACACACACACACGCGCGCAGCTTTTGCACACGCCCGCATACACACACACAGACACAACGGCGAGGTTAATACACTCGTGCACACATTCGCTCGTGCAGATTCGTACACACAGCTTCATTCATACATGTTTCCCATTCACACCCTCTCCCACAGTGGCCCTCACAGAGACTGCCAAGCTCTCAACTGGAAAATCAAATCAAGCACCATATCGCTAACAGTAAAGCTTACGCAGCCAGGCATAGAAAATTTATTTAAAACGGAGACAGCGAAGAAGAGAGTACAAGAAGGGGGGGGGGAAATATTTGTGTGTGTGTGTGTGTGTGTGTGTGTGTGTGTTTCTTTGGTGTGGTACTTGCAGCTACTCCCAACTCCTCTCCAAAAGAGAGAGTGACCTGGGAAACAACCAGTCAGCTGGCTAGATGGTTGCAGCACTATTCTGGGCATGTGGCCAGGTGAGGAGAGAGAGAGAGAGAGAGATAAGGACTAGATGAGGTCACTATCACAGAGAGAGAGAGAGAGAGAGAGAGAGAGAGAGAAAACATGACACTTCAATACAAACTTTCCCTCATACTGTTGAATCCACTCAACCAAACACTTCCTGACCCCTGTGATCATATCCGGACATTAAAAATGAAAAATACAGACTGCAACCCAAAACTCCTACAGTTACTACGCTTATATAGTAAGAGTCCTCAAACCTACATCCCACATGCAGCTACGTCACTGAGCCCACACACTCTTAACAGACAAAGCATGCTATGACGAAGCACTGATTTGATCTTTGTACGAGACAGTCCTGCAGATGGAAGTCTCTGGGTAACGTCAAAAGGATTTAACCCACAGTAAACCCTAGGTTACCCAGGTACCCTATCACCATTACCAGGGAAAAATCAATCGTAGAATAGGAAGAGATTTAGTAGCCTCAATAGACCATAATGCAATGCGGTCACAAGACATGTTGCGTTTTGAGTATTTTTCTCAACTGGGAAAACTCACTCTCTTTCTTTGATTGTGCTTTCGCTGTCACTATCACCATCGCTCTCTCCACCTACACGAATGCAACAAGTTCAGGCTCATTATCTGGGAGTTGTTGAAAGGCATTCTGGGTAAAGTAGGAAATCACTAAATGGAGAAGTAGACAAAGCAGTTTGAGGGACACTGGGTACAGCAGAAAGTAAATTACACTTCCTCACAAAATGGAAAGCAGTGAACATCAGAGAGTGATGATATGTGACAGTAGAACTTTCTTTTAATCTTAATCTATGAAAAACCACGATGCATGGCACGAACAGAAGAGAAACCAAGAGAAAGGTGGTTGGAAAACGAATGGAACAAGGAAAAAGGGGAACTTGAGAAGAGAAAGAAGGAAAGAAGAAGGTAAAAATACTCTGTTGTTCAAACATTGATTGTTTATGTGTCACATTCTCTTCTCCTATTTGGGCCAGTCACATCTGTGGTGAACTACTTTTTCAGTCCAAAGCTGGTATTTTGGGAAGTGTGTGTGTCTGTGTGTGTGCGTACTGGAGCAAGGGGCCTGGGTAGCCGCTATGTCTGGCAGGCAGATCAGGGTATTGGAGAGAGAATACAGAGAGGGCCACCATTACCACTGCATTAAATATGGAGCAGCAAAATTAGTCTGCCGACTCTTCCTCAATTTCTGACCTCCCTTCTCTCTCTCTCTATTGTACTGTTGAAAACTGCTCTTGCAGGAAGGGCCGGCAATTCTGCTTTCCAATTTTCCTTGACTCAAAAGGGCAAAGAAAAGCTTTTGCTTTTGTTTTCTTCAAGACAAAGCTTGCATACTGTCATGTACACACACACACACACACACACACACACAATCACACACATACAATCACACACACATATCCTTGTACTGTTGTGAGGATCTTCCTTTGACTTAACTTTCCTAACTTCCTAACCCCTAAACCAAACTTATCACTACATGCCTAACCCTACCCTTAATTCTAACCTTGATCCTAAACCCACACACACACACACACACACACACACACACACACACACACACACACACACTGCAAAAATACCAGCTGCCCAAAATACTGGTTCACCACAGTTGTGCCTTTGCCTGTCAGAAAACATGAGTCTAAGGAAAGGGTTTGGGGCAGCAGAGAGAAGACCCACTAAATACCCAGGAGCACATCAGTTAGGGAGTTAAGTCAGATGGGGCTCCACCTCCATGCAGTACCAGCCCCACCACACCAAAAGGCTCTCTCTTAAGGCATAAAGCTTGAACTAAATTCCTATCTAACTTGTACAACACATTCATCACTCTAGAGCAGGGACCTCAGACAAAACTGAGAATGAGTGGGGCTCATTAGACGGGGCGAGCGACAAAACAGGGGACTGAAACTGCGAGGTAAGAATGTGAGAAATTACTGTGGCTTTGAGGAAATATATAAATAACGGAGTCATCAATAAGCATCTTAGCATGTGTGAATAATGCATGTGGCCATTTCCCGTAGCCAGAGGCAGGAGATATTATTAAACCATCAGATCAGCTAGCCAAGGTAATGACTGTAGGTTGGAGAGGAGAGCGAGGTGGAGAAAGCTGGGGATATTACGCACCCCCTATCCCCCCAACACACACACACACACACACACACATTTCACTGAATGTATACAACTACCGATACTAAACACGATAAACCTTGGCTAAACATTCCTGCTCGCTGACCAACGCCTCTGAGCTGTTGACATACAGGCTGTAACGGAACACAGAGTGTAATGCTGACAGTGTCACCAGGGTTCGTGTATCTCCTCGTTCAAAGAAAGCCATCTGATCCTGTGCTAATCTGCCTGCTAAAACGGTGCCAGTCCTTTGGCCAGACTCTGGATAACGTTATACCTATGAAAACTCTCCAGGAAAAACACACAGACTTAGCCTGCTGTGACGCTGAAGTACCGCCGATTACGACCGCACTTGTGCTCTGGGTTGTAAAAATTTCAAGATGACATTCACATACATGGATGTACTGGATAAACTGTGGAGTTTACAGTGGAAACCAGCTTCCATTCATCATTAATAATAACTATGAAATAATAATACGGTACATGTGCTTCTGTATGTGTTTGAACCAGCACCACCGATTTTGATTGATGTAGATCTGGTGCATCTTGATGTTAATGTGCCATGTTCAGTGCAGGCCACACGGAAATGCGGTGGGGGTTTTTATAGTAAGGCCCCTGCCTCAGTTAACACAAGCCACACTCAGCTCTACATCTGAGAGCAATACAGAAAGAGAGAGAGAGAGAATGAGGAAAAAATGGAGTGAGCAGGAGGCTGGAGCCATTTATTCACCTTGAATGACTTCCAGAGCAAGGGAAAATGAGGGAAGGCGAAAGAGAGAGAGGAAGAAAGCAGATTTCTCCGTGCTAGGTTCTCTATGGCCGACCTTTGAAACTCAAATAGAACAGAGAGAGAGACACGGAGTGATTGTCAACCACTTGTTGGAAAGCCAGACAAAACAATCTGCTTCAGAAAGAACGACATTACCCAATCGGAGAGAGACAGACAAACTCTGATCTGCTAATCCAAAAGTGTTTTTAGGTTTTGCTGTCCAACAATCATAGGGCCTTGTTTGTTTAGGCTGCAAGTTGACTTTTCAGACATTCCTCAGCTACTCCAAATGCCAGTAGAGAGGGCTCAGAGTCAGAAAAGCTACTTAAATGTAGTTGATTATTATAGGTCTTAAATTGAGATTAAATGGTATCATGCAGCACAGTGATACAATAGGTCAGAGGTGAGTGGTATAGATGGTACACCAGCTGAAAAGCAAGAGAGAAAATGCAAGAGAGAGAAGGAGAGAGTGAAGGAGGGAGGAGAAAGTCAGTAATGCGAGAGGTTAAAGGGCGCTGACTGCAGCAGCAAAGAGCAGATGCTGGAGGCTTCGTATTACACTGCATCGCCGGCTGGCCAGGATATCATCTATATACGATCTGAGTTGCCCTTTATACTGATGGGGAGCATCAGGAAGAGGGGAGGGCGGGTGATAGACACGCCGAGTAAATGAGACCAGAGGTGGTGACGGGGCAGGGAAAGAGGCTCGAGGAAGAGGGATGGGAACAGGGGCAATTAGTACAAATTTGTGAGATCCTGTTAGGATGTGTGTAGAGCTAGGGAAGGCCACGGATGAGTACCGCGAGGTATGACGGGAGATGTGGGAAGGAGGTGTAGCCAGAGGGGGAGAGGCAGAGAGGACAGGAGAGAGTAGGACAGATTGTTGTTCCGTTTGGAAGCTCTACTGGCGCTCCAGTGCGATTCCATTTTGACACTTCTCATCTCTCTTCATTCATCTGATCCCCACTTCTTTTCTCTTTCTCCTTCCATTCTCTCGTCCCTTTTTTTCTCTTCCCAAATCTTTTCTTTTCTTAGATTCTCCTCTCCTTCTGGTAAGTCGCAGTCTGAGTATCATGTGACATAAACAAGTTTGTGAATGTGGCTCGTCTTTTAATAGTAGCTGTCCTCATTTTATTCTTCCAGTATCTCAGCCCCCTCCATCTCTCCTTCTCTTTTCCTCCCCCCTCATTCCTTGTTCACACAACACCTTATGCTGCAGTACCACAGTAATGTGCTGCAAGGTCATCATCACCACGGCAACTAGAGTCTACTTGTTCAAAGCAAGGACGACTTGGTTAATGGTGTCAGGTCCAGCCTGATGTCATAGCAGCTTGCAGGGAATCGTATGAAAGGCAGTGCACCAAGTTTTCAAATACCCTCTATTAAAATCTGAACAGTATTAGACCGTCAGGCTAGAGTGGTTAGCTGAGGTGGTACAATAGGGACACCAGATATTTTAAGTTAAAGCCAGGTGAGCAGCATTTCAACAATCAATTAGAAAAGTTATTTTCTGTGGGGAAAAAAAGTTTAACCATGACCCAAATCTTAACATTAACCACTAACTTTTTTAATTTTTCCAACCCCATTGTAAACCAAGAGCTCAGTTTTGGTTCTTGCCCAATCTAAGACGTACTATTAGAAAAGAATAGATGCCATGAGTTAGAAAGTCTTAGAGTCTGTTGTGGGAGAAAACCTTCCTCTGGGCCAGATGTAGTCAGGTCCCCTACCACACTGCTTACTTAATAACTCAGAAATAATTTCACAAAGACTGAAGAGTTCAAGTTGATATTAGGTTTACTGTAAAATCAAACAGAGTACAAGTAAACCGAGCTGGTCCATGGAGCAACTGAAACTAAAAGAGAAAATCCTTACTTTTGTACCCATGTTCCTCCCATGTTCCGCCCATGTTCCTCCCATAGCTCCCAGTGTCTTCATTACATACCATTGTTTCCCCAGCCTAAAATGATATTCCCCGAAATCTCCAACTCTCAAAGATAATTCGTGACTTGGCCTTCAGTGGTTGCCCAAGCATATCTGGCCTATGAGAGTGAAACTCCGTGCTCTAAATATCATTGTTTATCAGAGCTGCCTGTTTTATCAAAAGTAATAAAGTGCACAATTTAAAAAAATACATGTGAGTTAACACAAGGAATGTATGTTTCCTTCTTGATTATACTTACACTCTTACTTCAAGGTCATTTAATTTCCCACACTGTCATTTCTCCAACTAGAAATGGACCCAACTAGCAGCATCATCATATCAACGTCTCTGGATTATTAGGCCTATTTGAAAACAATGCAGAAGTAGACATGTTATCAGGTAACATGACAGTGGACGATGGGTGCTGGATGAAGTATAGTACAAGTGGAGTGACATGAGGATATTGTATTTGGTTTCATTAACCTACCTCTATATGTCGCAGTGTAAACGTCCTTATTTCCCATATGAACTGCTTAGGTAGTGATTGGCATCCGTGGACCACTAATGAGCTCAAATGCCTCGCTCAAGGGGACAACTGTGCTGTATTTATGGGGCTCACGCATGAACCCTCTCAGATGATTGCTCGCTTCTACCCTCTTAAGTGTTGGAGCTTGAGGTTCAGATCAATAACCTTTCGGTGAGTATTTAGGCCTATTGGTCATTGTGAAGTGGTCCTCCATTAAGGTGATGATTCCACAGATTGTACAGTCAGGGTAATATTAGACTTCAATCCTTTCTGTATCTTGTTCCACAGACACACACACACACACACACACACACACACACACAAATATACCAGCATCAGTATTGACCACAGACCATGAGACAGCAGATCTGCATCATCTACAGAGGATACACCACTATACTGATGGATGGAAGGTCAGTCAGCACATTGGTATTCAGGACAGGCATACAAGTGATATGTATGCATATGCACAACATCAACTCTGTCTCCCCTCTCCCCTCTCTCCTCTCTCTCTCTCTGTCACACACACACACACACACACATTATGAGTCCCCCCTTCGTCAGCTGTAAGACAAACAGTGGGGAGGGGAGACGGCGAGGGCAGTCAAGTGGCACGTGTGCA
>CABFOQ010052829.1:0-18237 GCA_900660455.1 Gephyroberyx darwinii
TGTGTGTGTGTGTGTGTGTGTTGGGGGCAGGGGTAAGGGTCCAATCATGTATGTGTGTATGGTGTGTGTGCAAGTGTTAGTGTCAGCAGTTCAGTAGCCTGATGGCTTGTGGGTAAAAGGGTTCTACCCCTTCAGGGTTTGAACCCTAATAAACCGAGGGGAAAAACAATAGGGTTCTATCCCTTCGGGGTTTGAACCCTAATAAACCGAGGGGAAAAACAATAGAAAAAAAACCCAACTCATTTTCCACCCACTATGTTGTAAATGTGTCAAAGGCATCAGAGAAGGATAGACGCTATAAACTGAACAGGGAAGAGCCCTTCCTTTATGTTTGTTATTTATTTCTGCTTTTTGTTTGATAATTTGGTTAATTGCATGATTATTTGGTTTGTTTTGGGTTGCAGTGTATATTTAGTGAATTATTTCGGCCCATTTCCCTTATTAGGGAAAATAGCTGGACTATCCTACTTTATACCACATGAACTCCAGCACTACAGGCATCTTTGGAATGCTAGTTCCAGCAGCTCTATGGCGCCTTGGTCTTAGTCAAGAGGTACATCTTGAGTGTCCAGCAGCTGGACCACAGGACAACATGGTCGTAATTCCAACAACGAAAGGAAGGAACTGGTGGATTTTCCTTTCACTGGCCAACAGTCAACAGTTTCCAAACGGATAATTTCTAAGAACAGCAGTTGGATACGTGATTGATGGACTTAGTATGGTCAACACTTTCAGAGCCTAAGAAAAGATTGTCTTGCTGTATATAAGAACAGTAAACTGCATGCTTGGGAGAGGGGTTAACATCAGGTTTGGTAGACAAGCTCTGGTTGAGACTACATGAGACTACAAGAGACTGGACAATTGTGTGAGTGTCATCTAATAAACCTTTTGCTATCATATGAGGTTTCTTATATGATTATGATTATCAATTTGACATTATCAATTTGAATGATAAGGCTGGCTTTGTCGTGGGGACTAACCTGGACACCCTGGAGGAGATGGCAGAGAGAAGGAATGCTGGCCAAACTGGTGGCCATCATGGATAATGCCACCCCCTCCGTGCCATGGTTATGAAGCAGCGGCGCTTATACAGCCATAGACTGATCCCACCACAGTGTGACAGAGAGCGCTACAGCAAGTCTTTCATGCCAGCCACCATCACACTTTTTAACGCCTCCCCTTCCCCTCTACAGCTCAACTGAGGGCTGACTGTGCACTTTATCCATTCCCATTCACGTTCATTCATTGTCCTGTACTTTATTCATTCCCTTTCACATTTATTCATTGCCTTCTTTATTCGTTCCCATTCGCTTTTACATTCAGTCATTGCCCTGCACTTTATTTATTCTATTAGGCTTCTGAAGGGGTAGAACCCTATTGAGTTTGTGCCGGTTTATTGGGGTTCAAACCCCAAAGGGGTTTAACCCTATTGTAATCCTCCCGGGTTTTTTTTCTTATGCTTCAGCTCAAATTGCCTTGAGGTAGAATGAGCTAAAACCATGAAACTTGGAATAACTTGAAATGATGTGCAAATGCTTCCCAAGCGACATGAGCCCAATTGACCAGATGGTAGCGCTGTAATTAAGGCCCATTTTGGGCCTTAATTACGCCCATTTTGGGCCTTAATTACACCGCAACTCCGATTGACTTGAAATTTGACACACAAGTCCAGCTCAATATGCTCTACAAAAAAAGCCTCAAGAACCACTAAAGTCCGCCTGACTAGATTTTCTGCCATTTTAAATTTTTTGAAAAACACATTTTTGACATCTCCTCCTAAACCGTAGGTCTGATTGCGACCAAATTTCTGTGGATCATTATTGGACCAAGCTAATCAAAAGTTATATAAAGCTAGCTGATATCTTATTTAGTTTTCAAGATATTGACCAATGAACTTCAAAAAGGGCGTGGCTCAGCACGTAAATTGTTGACCAAAGTCAACAACCGTTGGGCCAATCATCACAAAACTTGCATCACAAAACTACAAATGCAAAAAATGGGCATGATATAACACTAATCAGACTATGAATCAGAAATTGTTTGTCCAATCATTACAAAACTCGCAGGATATGTTTCATAACAATGTTGAACCATGTGTGTAAAACTATTTTGAAATTGCTCAATAGGGGGCGCCACCAGCTCCAAACGTGCATGGGCCTGGCGCAAATTTGGCCATAAACCAATTACACTTTGTCCAAAAATCACCAAAATTTGGTGGATATTTTTAAATGAGCTGTTGAAACGTCCCCAAAATGTTTTCGAAATTGACCAATAGGGGGTGACGGCGTTGCCAAACAAGGGCGGGTGCCTGGCGCAAATTGGCGCAAACTTGGTAGATATTTATGTTTAACTAAGTTTGTAAAATTATCTTAAAATTGTACAATAGGGAGTGTCACAAATCTTTTCCATATGGACTTACAGTATAGTAGTTTTATGGTGCTTTTTTTTTTTAAACGGAACTTTGTTTTTTGAGAATGGACTCTGTCCTAGTGGCCTTGCTTACTTAAACATACAGTTAACTGCATATATTTGTTTGTGGAATTTATCTTCTTCTGTCACTCTGCATGCAGTTTGCTGTAACAAAAGGGTTTGAAGCCGCAAATCGCCTTGTTCCCTTTGCCCTGTACTTTATTTATTCTAATTCCCTTTCACATTCATTCATTAACTCTGTATATATATACTGTATATACCATCCATTCATTCACAAGCTGCCTTATACTTAACTTAAACGTATTATTTGTATATAGATTTAATCAATAACACAATCAATTAAGTTGTACTATGATAAATGATCTCTCGTCCGCCTAGTGGGCCAGGACACCACCATGATGCCATGACACATTTTAATAATGTTTGATTATACACAAACCATGTTAGTTAAATAAAAAAAGTGTGTACTTATTTTATAATCCTTTGAAATTGGACCAGCAGCGGATCTGATTACTATGTCGTACATATGGCATATTGTGCACTCAGGTCAAAATCGGAAGTCAGAAATTCCCCACACACAAGTTTTCTATCACTCTTTGACTGTTTCATCAAAGCAGACATCCCCTACAAGTGCAAACAAACACAGGCATATAAAAAGTTGACCCCCTAGGCTATTGTCTATTGCATTCCTAATATTTATGTCAGTTTGTTCACATGCACAGGCGCAAACACACACATAGACACTGTTGCATTCACAGCAAGCACATTCACATTTTCCTCAGAAAATGTACCTAATCTAGTTGGTATTATTATACAACTCTATCAACCCCCATAGATATGTTACAGTCATTTTTTGCTCAACAAGTGATGATTACCAGGTATCTAATCTATTTCTGAAGATGCATATTGACCTGCTGACAGACACACCTCATTGTATTGTTTAGTTTGATTTACTTAATTAAAACATTAGCCTTATTTAAAGATTGTGTGGTCTCCCTATTTGTCACAAACTTCTGAGCCAGGTTGTGACAAAATGGGGGCTCGTCCGTTGCCTTTATAGGAGAATAGAGAGTGAATTGGTCTCAGGTCTAGCTATGTATGACTTGAGTTGGTAGTCTGGGTATTAGAGCTGCAAGTACTAGTTTTGGGAGGCCTCATAGTCTAGAGTTTTGGCTAGTGGTTGTGATTGAGATCAGTTTGTCTGCGTATGCATAAGTTTGGTTAGTTTGGTTGAGGTTCTTGCGTTGTTTATTGTTTTGGTTTAGTCAGTTGTACATCTTGTTAGGGCTAGAGCTTTAGTGCTGTCTTGTGTAGGGATGGAGACAGTTTTGGAAATTTAGGGCAATGGTGACAGTAATTGTCTGGGGTGTATATGTTAGAATTGGAGCTTTTCCTGGTAGGATGAAGGAGCGTTTCTCCTTTGAGATTCGTTCTTAAAATCTTGGTAGTGTTGCAGTGAAAACAGTTAGAGCAGTTGTCTCGGGGGCACATCCCTGGACTCGAGGGGGTCGCTGTTTGCCTTTCTTGCTCTAGTGATTTTTAGTGCATAAATACCTGCTGTAAGTAACTGCATGAAGACTAGGGTTGAGATTAAGTTTTTGGATAGGTAGTTAGTGGGAGGGCTCTAATTTGTGTTGCACCTCAGGGATCAATACTGTCTTGTTATGGCTACTGTTGCTAGCTTTGTTCAGTCTCTGTCTGAGGAACTTTTGAATAGTTGTACAAGAGCAACTTTTGAAGCTCGTGGAGCATTATGACGTTGCTGTTGGAGAATAACGGCTACGTTGCAGTGACAGTGTTGCTGAGTCTGTGGTTTCTCCTATAGTAGCTTTAATCTTTTGAGCAGCAAAAAGAGCTGTTGCTGTTGCAAATGGAAAGGGATAAGTTGGGCATAGAAAAGGAACAGCTAAGGCAACCTTTGGAAAAGGGAAAACTGGAGTTGCAGCAGTACCGGTTAGTTCTAATTAAGGCAGGTAAGGTATCGGGTAATGTTGAGACGGAGTGTTCAGATGAGTCTGTAACATCTGTGTCACAGTTTGAAAACGTTTGATGTGGTGGGTAACTTGCGTCTAGTACCGAAGTTTGATGAGAGAGACCCAGACACTTCTTTTTTTTCCCTCTCCCTTTTCTAACATGTCGCCAATGTGAGAGGTTGACCTGAGGCTGACTGTGTGGTTATGTTGCAATCGGTATTGACAGGAAAGGTCCATGAAACTTATTCAGCGCTTAGTACAGTTGAGAGCCAGAAATATTCTAATGTTAAAGATGCAGTTTTGAGAGCTTATGAGTTGGTACCAGAGGCCTATCGGCAATGTTTAAGGTCCTGGAGGAAGTCTGATAAGCAGTCACATGCTGAGTTTGCAAGGGACTTAACCAAACATTTCAACAGGTGGTGTTCTGCGTTGGACGTTACTACTTTAAAAGATCTGTGTGATCTGATGCTGCTAGAGCAGTTTAAAAAGTGCATGCCACCTGAAGTTGCCACTTATATTGCCGAGCATGGAGTAGGAACTTGTGCTGTGACATGGGCCATGACTAGAGCTAAGTTGGATTCTTCGGTTCAGAAGGAAGAGTGTGATTTGAAAATTGATTTGCATGTATTTGAATCTCTTCCTATCTCCCAGCAGGAGCTTATCAGTGAACAACGAGCTGATGCTGCTTTGAGTGAGCTGTTTGACCAGGTGCGGCCTAGTAATGAAGCTAAAAGTACAGCCTTTGGGTACTTCCTGCAGAGTGAGGTATTGGTCTGTAAGTGGGTTCCCCACGGTTTTGATTGTGTGGGTAATCCGGTAGTCCAAATAGTGGTTCCAACTAAGTATCGAAATGAAGTGTTCTCATGACCAGACAGGGCATTTGGGAGTGAGGAAAACATACTGTCACATTTTGCGTTACTTCTTTTGGCCTCGTCTTAAGTGTGATGTTGCAGCTTACATTAAGATTTGCCATACATGTCAAGTAACGGGTAAGCCAAATCTGTCTATTAAGCCTGCCCCACTTTATCCAATCCCTGTAGTGGACAACCCATTTGAACATTTAATCATCGACTGTGTTGGGTCTTTGCCTAAGTCAAACTCTGGGTCTGAGTATCTGTTGACTGTGATGTGCCAGGTCACACGCTATCCTGCAGCCTATCCATTGCGTACTATCACAGCCAAGTCTGTAGTTAAGGCCTTAACTCAGTTTATTGCCATATTTGGAATACCAAAGATCATTCAGAGTGATCAAGGGTCAAACTTTTCATCACATTTGTTTGCTCAAGTTCTTAAGCAATTAAACATCAAGCATAACCAAGCATCTGCTTATCATGCACAAAGCCAAGGTGCTTTAGAACGATTTCACCAAACTCAAGTCTTTGTTGTGCGCATATTGCACAGAAATGGACAGGGACTGGGAGGAAGGCTTACCATGGTTGCTTTTAGCTGCCAGGGAGGTCTGTCAGGAGAGTACTGGGTTCAGTCCTAATGACCTAGTTTTTGGTCATAAGGTTCGTGGACCTTTGGCAGTGCTTCGGGATGAGTGGATTACAGATGAACCCCTTCCGAATTTGCTAGATTATGTCAATGGTTTCTGACACTGGCTTTATATGCCTGGACAATTGATAAAACAAAAACTGGCAAAATCTCAGGCTAGGATGAAGCATTGGTATGACCACCGCTCTTCAGTTTAGTCAGACACTTCAGTTTAGTGAAGGTGATCAAGTATTAGCTTTGTTGCCGATTGTGGGGTCACCATTCCAAGCAAAGTTTGTTGGGCCATATACTGTAGTGCGTCAGCTTTCTGAACAAAACTACCTAATTGCTACTCCAGACCGCAGGAAAAGAAACCAACTTTGCCACATGAACTTGTTAAAGCCATATTATATTATGTTATGTGACACTGAAAAGACAGCAGGGTAGACCTGTTCAAACAATTGCAACACATCAACACAGCAGAATAAACATTCTGACTATATGAATCAACCTCATCATGAACAACACTATCCACAGTAGCAACAACACTGTCTTTACTCTTTATTTTAAAATAGAATAGAGCACACAATAAATAGTATAAATACCATAAAATAGTCAATAAATAAATACATAAATAAAGACAAATTAATAGAATGAATATTCAATTGTATGAGTAAACTATATACAAATACACAAAATATCTATCAAATTAACAAATATCCACAGAAGAATATACAAACACTTCACAAGGATCAGCATCATGGCTGTTTTTGAAAGCTTTAGCTTTTTCTCCCTTTCTGTCACACAATGAGAATTCAAGTAGGAGTAGCGCTGAAAAGCATAAGATGCAACTGAAGCACAAAAAACAAGGCTAGGAAGTAATGGAATGAACTGAATGGGGTTACAGTAATTTGAATACAAGAATTGTAAATTTAATCTGTCAGTTACTAAAAAAGCAGGTCATTATTTGACTCAAACATTTGCAAAGGGGAAAATGTATTTAGACAGTGAACAAATCTTTAAACAATGTTTGATTAAACATTCTAGCTGATGACATTCCAATCAAATTACAATAGGTAGGAATGTTCTTTTGACTTATTGTCATTGTTGATTTAACCCTAGCCCATTCCTATTGATTTGGAAGGCAACATAACCAAGGTAATTCAAAATAATCAGATTTGATTACTGAGATTGCAGTGCACATTAATGACTACAATTTTAGGCAGGTAATCAGTAATGGTTCGGTTAGTGAAAATGTGTCCATGGTCGTTGCAAGCCTTTGGAAATAAATTTTGTCAGATAAATGAAAGGTTCAGTACATTAAATGGAACATAAAGACAGTAAATCCTATACTTCCTTATTGTACAAGATAGAAAAGCTTGGAGCTTTCGTTTGTAAATGGCCAGATTGATAGAACACCCTTGCATGTCAATGTTCACACTGTATATCTATCTAAATAAATGTCCCCAATGTAATGATATGAACAGATATGGCTGATGAAAGGACATAACTTGAGAGATAGCGTTTTGAGTTGTGATTCTGACTACAAATCAACATTTTCAAAAGGTAATGTAGATGGTACCTTGAGGCCAGTGTCTACCGAGCACCTTTTTTAAAAATTTTTAGCCAGGTGCTTGGACTTCTGAGCACCAGAAAACATGCAAAGCTCTAATTGCATGTTGACACTGCAAGCAACATTCTGTTAATGGGATAGCTTGACATTTTGCATTTTAGTCATTTTACTTCCCCCACCGCCAGTCACATTGTGGAAAAATAGTCTCTACATTGTTACGTCAGTTACCTGAAAATTACTTGCTAGCATTGTTAGCCTTCCACTTTAAAACTAAACAGCACTGCTAGCTGCAAGCTATTGTGTCATATTGTAGTACTCATTAATAAAAAAAAATCCAAACAAGTCAATTTTGGGCAACTTAAGTACCAAAACATAAATGTGACTTAAATGACAAAGTTGCACTAGACAATAACCAGATATCATGTAAAATGACATCAGTAAACTGCAAACTCCTTTGACCTAAATTTCTTAGTTATTTCCTTCTTGATGCCTGGTGGGGTGGAGGTGGTGAAGAGGTTAAGCCACTGTTGGTGAGTCCAGCTTTCTTTGAATGGAGTGCAGTTTGGGAGACACTTTTGGATTTTCACCCATTTGGCGATTGTGTGAGGAAGATTTGTGCAGAATTTTATGTGGGCAAATAGGGTGAATCTATAATGTCTCAATTAGGGGGTGGGATGCTTTTCTCTGTTGCAGTCACTTTTTATGATTTTGGCTGATAAGACAAGTGTATTTTTACATAAAAATCACACCTAGTCTGGCTCTAAAGGTGCACTAGGCAATTTTGCATGTTTGCGGCACCAAATTACAGCGAATTGAATTTTGAGGATGTATACACCATAGAAAACCTGTAACGTAATGTTAGTAAACTGCACGCAGCATGCTCAGGTTTACCAACCTTGCTGGTCTGTGATGCTTTGTAACATTGGTGAACTTGTGATTCGTCACTTCCTGTGTCAGAAGATAATTTGGCTAAGTAGGGGGTTAATCTTGAATAATGCAACATTAAAATGTCAACATATGCTTTTAAGGTCCAATCCTTTTTCTCAGTGTCTCTACAGATAAACCAGGGCAGGTGAGCCCTGTTGGGTGCAGCTTCATCTCTTCACCATCAGTTTTAATAATCTACTCATTGTCCATCTTATTGGGTTCTCCAAGGTCATATTAAGCAGAATGAGACAAGGAATGAACAGGGACAAGGGAGAGAGAACTGTCTACCTTAAAGGATAATTCTGGTTGGTTTTAGAGCAATAATGGAAAATGATGTTTGAAGTCCTCTTTCAGTATCACCCATTTCAAATGCGATGTCTGATTGTTTAGACCACAGTCCCAGTCAAAACAAGGTTCAGGTGTAACACAGTGAGGCCAATCAGTTGGTCTTTTTTTGATTGGTAGAAATCAGCTGTCACTCCTACTTTGCCATGTAAACCAATGCTTTACTCACAAGGCTTGTTTGAAAATTTTCATATTATCTTTCAAGTTAGTCGAAGGGGTCCTTAAGTTATCATAGTTAGCATATGTGTAAAGTTAGCATATGTGAATTGTGAAAAGTTCGGGCTTGTGCCTAACCAAATTGAACCAACAAAACAAACTAAATCAATAAAACACCTACTTTTTCAAGTACCATTGAATGACGAAAACATGCTGAAGCTGCGGTAACTTCAAATTGATCAACATACTCCTGTAAATAATCAATAAACAAACAAATATCTAGATAGCTTAAGGGTGGGAGGTAGGTAGGTGGGTGGGTAGGAAGGTAGGGCTGTCATCAAACCAAAATGTTTCCCCCACATCCTCAAAAACTGGGAAATTATCCATCCTTAGTTAGTCGATGTGTCTATTGGTGGTGCAACTGTGGTGCAGAGGTTGGATTAAGAGGAATAGATTATCAGTAAATGTAGTGGGGGCTGGCTTCACTTCTGGCCAATCAAATCAGCTCATTTCATCCCCTTTAAAAACAGTGCGTTCACACAATCTCGTATTGATAATTTTGTGATGTTTGTGAATATTCACTGCACAGCAGTTGCGTTTAAATTTTATTAAATTTAAAATGTGAACTGAAATAATAAGGATAATTAAAAAAATAAAATAAAAAAAAAGCATAGGTACAGGGAAATATAGGTGAATTTTAGCTGTACTTGGTGTCAAGATCAGGTGTGTGCGGGTGGGGGATTCTGGAAATCCCGAAATCATTGTTGAGCCTTCTGGAGGTGTTGTGGGCCTAATTCAACAAAACATATGCAATAGGGCTTGTTCACTTAATAACCCCTGTGATATACCTACACTCACATGCTACCCTGTAACACTTACATTAGGTTAATAGGCTAGTGAATGGTGTTGCTGTCTGATAGTCCTGTAACATTTAGATGAGGTGGCTAGTGAATGGTGCTGCTGTCTTATGGTCCTATAGCATTTAGATGAGGTGGCTAGTAAATGATGCTGCTGTCTGACAGAAAAGGCCCAGGTTGAAAAAAAGGAATTATCCTTTAAGATTCTCCCCCCACTTTTCAATAAATTCTATTAATTCTTAACAGTTAAAGCGGCAGTGGGTACATTTTCAAATGTGTTCAATACTTAAATGTCTTTATGAATGGTCATTTGTTTCTTTTCATTGTACTCACCCTGATAAATGAAGATCATCTTGAGTTCTTTACAAGACAATTGCTTGTTTTACACCCTGGTACAGTAGACAGTGAAAGGATTCCAGTATGATTTACAGCTCTGATTTATGGTGACTCAGATGTAATGTGACGTACAGAAATGTTCAGTCGTGTCAGTCATGGTATATACAGTTTTACAGATTACTTTTACCTTTTTCTCTGGAGCACATACCCATCTATTTGCCTCACCATTGGCTTATATTGGAGTACGGGGACTTTGAATACCCATCTGTTAGCCTAATTACCACAATTTATATTGGACTATGTTGTCACAATATACCCATCTATCAGCCTACTTACCATTGAGTTACATCACTGAGTGGGGTTACAGTGCACCTACTGATCAGCCTAGTTATGACTGACTGAATGTGAGATCACAGTACACTTGACAATCAGCCTAATTACTATTGACTGGAATATGAGCTCTCACCAGTATGTCCAGCTCCTCTATTACCACTACATCATTGGCAGTGAGTCTTGTATTACCAAAGCCATTTTAGCAAACGGCAAATCTTGGGCCAATGTCTCAATTGGCATGACTCAGTCTTAGATGAGGTCTTTCATGACTGAATGTAACACAAGCTTTTTCATTAGTGATCCATCACAAAAAAGTATCTTTTGCCTTCATATCATCTCTGTGTATTACCTATTCTTATCTCCTCCAGGACCAGTAGATTCTAAAAGTGAATCCTTCCACAGGAATGAGTATTCCTTATTCATTATCAGTTTCCAGCATTAGATTGCTAACTTCCTTAAGATATGATAGACTTTGCGGTGCACTTGTGTCTCAGAAACACACGGCTCCTGTTTCATTAAAACCACATGTTACAGCAGTATAATCCAACAGTAGATCCCCTCTCTGTCTGTGATGATCCACTGGATCCTCCCCTCCCTTCAACAGTGGATTTCATAGGCAATCTGTGAGTCCATGAAGAGGCCTGTATGGTTGAGAAACATCCCTTCGGCCTCTGATGTGATCACAGGCTCAGCCTCCCCTCCCTCCCCTGCCATCCTCCGCATGGTCTGTATGTCAGGCTCCTGCTGCTGCTGTTTGTTGGGGACTAGGGCCGGACTCATGGTCTGGCCAGGCCCCGAGGAGAGGGCGGGGCTGGAGGACAAGGCCTTGGATGGGGTGGGGTAGGCCAGATTAGTGGTGGTAACAGCCGTGGGCGGTGCAGGTGGCAACACAGGTTTGGCCCTGTTGAGGACGTACATCTCATGGCCACGCTCATCGCGGTACTCCTCCAGCTGGGCGAACGTGGTTGGGCCGTCAGAATAGTCATTCACGTAGAGGATGCTCTCCTCCTGCACATCAAGATGGAGCTTAATTAATGTTATCCACAGAGCATTACAACAAAATACATAATATTTAAAAGCGTCATTAAGTGTTATACAAACACACTGAATGGCATACACTTTCAATTTAATTGAAAATGTAAACAACTGTTTTGTTGCTAATAATACACCTTTCACACCGGAGCAACGACCCGAGTTATGCCCAGGTCAGGCGTTGGTGTGAATGAGTTGGACATGGCTCAGCTGCAGTGTGAAGGGGGCTGCAGTGTGAACGGGGTTATGCAATTGACGGGAACCTTATTGGTTATGAGCTTCTGTCCATTTGTGGGGAAGAAGGCCCCTGCGGCCGATCTACATTGTCGTGGCTCCTCTCTGTCCTGGCCCCCCCAGTGGTGGAATGAACTCCCCACTGATGTCAGGACAGCAGAGTCGCTGCCCATCTTTTGCTGCAGGCTGAAAACCCAGCTCTTCAAGAAACACTACCCTGACCTTTCCTCTTAGCACTTGCTTATTTGCTTCACTTATTTGTCTCATTTGTTTAAATAAAAAGTAGGTAGCTAACTTATTGCACTTTTACCTCTATGCTCTTAGATGCTTGTTTAGGAAGGAAATGCACTTATGATTTCTATGTTGAATGCACTTATTGTAAGTCGCTTTGGATAAAAGCGTCTGTTAAATGTCTATGATGTAATGTAAGAAGAAAAAAGCGACAAATTACGGGGACGGTAAAAGATTGAATGATCTATGGCATAGATAATACGGCAAAATCACACAGACAACACAGCAAAATCACACAGGCAATACGGCAAAATCACACAGGAAATACGGCAATACACAGTTACTACTGTGCAGCAGTGACGTATACAGATGTAAATATGGTGACATTGGTCTTGTGTGGTCTGGTCTGAATGGTGACGGTTATTCTGGGGACAGAAGTTCGGTCTGAATGGGTCCAACACGGGAAGGACCCGTGTTCAATAATCCGTGTAAATCCTGGGATTTGTGTGTGAAAGGGGTATAATAGAGCAGTTACTAGGACTGGGTATCAACATACTGTAGTGTTTAGGTACTGACCAAATCACATTAATACTACTTGACAAAAAAAATGTCAAGACATTTGGTGCCAACCTCCAGTACTTAATGGTCAAAGAAGTAAATACACCAGAGAAAATCCATTTAATTGGTGCTCTTCTTGTCACATGAGATAATATAATAATATAAGATAAGATAAATAATACAGATACAACAAACCACACTGTGTGTGAAATGCAAGAAGTATCATTTGTCATGGTTGTAGCTACACTTACAATATTTAAAACCGCTTTCCAAAATGAAACGCAACACAACACAATATTGAAACAGTCTGACTTAACCACAGCCAGTGATGTCCACTCGCTACTGCTAGCCTGCTCCAGACAAATTTGCTAAGTAATTATTATCCGACACAAAGAACAGAAGAAGCTTCTTTCTAGACTCACCATTTTGCACCAACATTCAACAATCATACAGGGAGAAATCCATCACCAATTTCTCCACAGATAGCAGCCTCAACGAACAACAATGCAGCGCAGTGACAGAATATGTTGCATTTTACACTCTCCTTTTATCTCCCCTGGCAAAAACAGCTAGACTATTGTTATTGCTCTCTCCACCTACACATGAAAACCAGAGTGAAGTTAGCTTGATATTGAATATTCAGTGGCTATTTGTTTTCCCACTTTCAATACCTTGTGAAGCAAACAAGGAAAAGCACATTGACATTTGTGATTACTGCTAAGGAAGAACAGTTTACAATCACTGGTTTAATATTTGAGAACAATGTTTTACTGTCAACTGTAGCCTCTATGAAAACTGGGACAAAAATGCTTTCATTATTAGAAAAAGTATTATTTGGTATCAATATCGAATATTTGTTATCAGGTACCCAAATCAATACCCAGCCCTGGCATTTACTCTCATTCAGTACTTAACAAGTTGGACATAAAACCTTTTTGTTTAATTATGGTTAAAAATTATGTTTTTTTCAATTTTGAAGATATTCCACTTGCTGAATTGAACTCAGCAGTCACACAGACACACACCTTCTCGGCTCCATCAGCATCCTTCTCTCTTTGGTGATGCCGGCTGTAGATCATGGCGACTAATAGGAGTGCGGTGAGAGTCAGGAGTGAGATGCCTATAGCTATGGCTGTCTGAGTGGCAGCCCCCAGAGCACTGAAAGCCATGCTGCCCAGTGCATACAGTGGCTCGCGACTAACATCCGAGCCAACAGCCGGACGATGATTCCTCAGCCGTGGCCAAGAGGGGGAGTAGGGTGAGGAGACCTGGGACCACGAGGCCCAGATAGAGGAGGAGGAGGAGGAGGAGGAAGTGGATGAGTTTATAGCCAGCTGAAAGGTCACCCTGGCCACACCCCCTGCGTTCCAGGCTTCACATTCGTAGAAGCCTGCGTGAGCCACAGTCACGTTACTGAGAAACAGCATGCCGCTGCCAGTGTCAGGGTCAAAGCGCTCGCCATCGATTTTCTGCAGACGGACTCTGTCTTCCTCCGAGTGCTCCTCTGCTGCTCCTCCGCCTCCTCCAGCGTCCAGCTCCTGCACCAGGCCTCTGGGAGACAGCACCACTTTGCCTTGGGACGCTTTCCTCCAGGTCACCTGCAGATGCATAAAATATTTTCATTATAAATGTCTTCACAATCAGGAATTTGTGCAGGTGCAAAAATAAGTGAACCTTCTTGAGCATTAGCTGAATGCAATAGATAGAATAGATAATTAGGTATGAAGTTAACCAATCAAAGATTTTTGTGGAGGAGTTTGTGTGGCACTCCCATAAATACAGGTTGACATACAACAAACATATACAAGAAACATACAAGAAACATATACAACACATACAAGAAACATGGTCAGTTTGGTGTTACCCATCCAAGTGAAAGCCACTACGCCATAATCTAAGGAGACCTCAGGGGACAAAGTGAGTAGTGAGTGTGCATCAGTCTGGAGAATTTGGGCTCAGTCCACTGTGAGACAAATAATATGCAAAGGTAGAGCATTTAACATGACAGGGATTCTGTCTACAAGTGGAACCTTCAAAAATATCACCAACTGCCACAAGACATATTATAACTAGACAAGGTTAAATATTCTGAAGAACATTTGTGTGCTTGCTTCAGCTTAAAAATGTTTTTAAAAAAGTTGAATTAGAAAGATACTGTGTTAAGAAGTAGAAGCAGTAAAAGCAGAAGTACTAGCAGAAGTAGGTCTCTGTTCTCTGAACATTGTGAAAGACAGTCTCTGTCTCCATCTAGTTGCTTATACAGACAGAGCCTCCTGTTGTGAAAATGAAAGTGAAACTTAATTTTTCATAATGTATTCCTATGGGGCCAAAAATAAAATAAAATTTGTTTGTAAAAAAGTTGTTGGACCTATCCCATTAGCGGCTGGAAAAGTTTGCAGTACAAGGAGATCGAGATGGAGGTATAGTGCAACCCAAGTGAGGGGTTTATTCAGCAGAACAATAAATATTTACAAAAAGAACATAGTACCAAAAAAAATGTCCGGCAGCATCCAGGCACAACTACCCGCGGCCCATCTGACAGGAAATGGCTGCCTTTTATACTCTACCCCACAGGTAGGCTTATCTGGCCTCTCCCACCAATTTACTGGGTACATCCTGTTCTATTGTATGGCATATACTGTAAATAGTACATGCAACTTCATACCTTGCATCACAATTAATAAATATTTACAAAATACATCATGAAATATAATTCCCATACATTACACCATAAATAAAATATAACACCTAAAACCCTATAAACATTCTCCCCCTTACGCCATCTTACCCCATGATCCCTCCCGGAACCATTAAATGTGCCCCCGGTGACTCTTTTCGCCACCCTGGAGCAGCCAGAGCCAAGACGGGTAAGTAAATATATTACACACACACACCACTCTTGCACTTAAAAGCACATACTATTGCACCTCAATAATATCATTGCACTTAAAACATTATTGCACTGTTATCCGACAGTTAAATCATAGAATATTTCCACGTTTTCAATACACTTTTGTTCTACAGGTGCTGCCTGTCTTGCCACGGCGTCTGCAAAACAACCATCTGCACCACACAAAACCAACAAATATTAAACAAACTTAAATGACAAAACTGCAAAATTCTGCTTTGTGCAAATGTGCATATGCAAATGTATGTACAAATTATAATGTGCAAAATAGCAGAGTTTAATAAAAGTAACGGAGGGGTCTTCGTTACAAAAGTAAAAGTCTAATAAAAATTTTGAATGAAGGATGAAGATTCCATACTATGTTCCAGAATAACTAGTAAAAAACAATCCCAGAACAACATCCAGAGATCTACAAGCCTCCATTGTTCATCTGATGATTGTACATCCGTCAACAATAAGAACACTGAACAGAAATTGCAAGCAAGAATGGCCAGGAAGAAGCCTTTACTGTCTAAAAAGAACAAAGCTGCCCATCTTAAATTTGCCAGAGACCACCTGGACAAACCTGAAGATTTCTGGAAGTCTGTCTCTGGACAGATGAGTACAAAATTGAACAACCCAAAAATAACCTTCTCCCTGCGGTCAAGCAGGGTGGTGGGAGTGTCATGGTCTGGGACTGTTTTTCCTCCTCTGGACCTGAGCACCATCATTAAGGCAACCATGAATTCTGTGGGATAAACAATTCTTGAAAAGAACGTCAGGTCAATCAGTCCGAGAGCTAAAGCTGGGCCAAAAGTGTCTGTTCCAACAAGACTAATTGGCTTCATTCACAAAACGTGCGTAAGATCAAATTTGATCGTAAAGCCTCCGTACAAACGTTTCTATGAACATAGTGTCATTCATCATTTTGTTTGTATCTGAATTTGTTTGTTGGTACGATCAAAACCTACAAGTGTTTGGAAACATGCAGGAATATGTACGTGTTTGGGCACATGCGGGAAGCCACTTAGAATGCCTTATTCTTTATGCAAAATCGATTACAGTAGTGCCAAACCTCATTAACAACAAAATGTTTCAGTGGAATTGTCCTTATTTATAACAACACAATTTATAACAATATTAAACTTGTAATGGGTTGATCACATGGACTGAACGCCTTACAAATACAATTATATAGTCCTACCATCTGGTGAAGATGCAGCCTGGATTTGATCTGTGTCCAACTCCAATGCCGACTGAACACCCGACAGTGAAGTCTCTCCAATTATGGAACTGATCATCTGATCCATGTGGGATAGCGCCACACTGCCCTGCCCTCCACCTGTGGCTATTAATATGCACCTACTTCTATTTTTTTTTGCAATCTAATTTCATGTTGAATTATTTATTTTTTACTTCAGCAATGGTGCATGTTTCTGCTGAAACAGCATTAATCATTTCTTGCCATGCTTTACTTTTATCAGTTCTTGTGACTGCTTATGCTGCTTATGCCTCTGAAAATTACATTGTTTTTTTCTCATGCATGCATGATTGCAACACTTCAATTTCGGACTCCGCAAAATTCCTCTTTTCCCTCTTTTGGCCATGCACACGACTCTTAGGCTGCACGCCTTTATGGTGTTAAACAGGGCGTTTACCTATGCAAATCGTCTTGAACAGGCACATGCATTAAATTTATGAACGATTGGTAATCATCATCTGATACACCTGATGGTGTATGATGGTGTGGACCATGTGTTGGTTTGGTCCAAAACTTAAAACCATTATACCAGGATTTTATAAAATGTCTATGGAGAAAACCAATGGGAAATTAACTTCCAGAACAAGGATCATTGAAAAAGGGAGCGGGCACATTTCAGCTCTATTATCAATGACAAATTTAGGGTAACACTTTGTATTAAGGTACACATATTCACCATTGACTAGTTGCTTATTAGCATGTGTAACCGATGTGTTTAAGTAATAGGTTTATATTTCACCAATAATCCATTTCTCTTCACATTTTATTATTTTCTTTGTGTATATACTTGCTTCTGTGTATATTTCTTTTGGGGAGTTTTATTTTATTAATTTATTTTTGTTATGTGACCTTTTGCCGTCGTTAATTCCTGTTGATTCAAGTCGGCTGCAAGCCCTGCCGAGGAGAGGTAAGATTATATTAGCTCGTCCGATGTACAAATAAACGTTTATACTTTGTTAAAGACGGGCATACTCCAATGGAAGCCCATGAAGGACTTAATTAAAATGATAATGTAAACTTGAAAATGAAAATGCAATTCCACAATGGCGTTATAATTTTCCACATATGTATGTGTTATTTGAGTCAAAATGAAAATGAAAATGCAATAATCCAATTTGCATTTTCATTTTCACATACTCCTATGGTCGTTCTATGACAATATTAAAATTAAAATGGAAAGGCTGTTTGACATTTCATTTTTAAAGACGTAACCTTCTCTACAGTGGACAATATCCAAATGTAATAAGCGAAACAGTGCCCCCAGTCTATTGCATTTACATTTTACCACGCTCTTTTGGGGACAAAATGAAAATGAAAATGCAATTTTCTAACAATTGGAAAATTTAAATGAAAACAGCATTTGACATTTCATTTTTAAAGGCTTAACCTGCTGTACTGTGGACAATATTCAAATGCAATGAGCCAAACCCCGCCCCCAGTCTATTGCAATTGCATTTGCATATCATCACGCACTTTCGGGGACACAATGAAAATGAAAATGCAATCTGTCAGTCCTCTCATCAAGGCGGGTCTTCAGTTAGGACGTCACTTCCTCGTTCAGTGACTTCTCTGCTGTTCCTGGATCAGCTTTACGCGTCAACCGGATCAGTTAACTCTCAATGTCCACA
>CABFOQ010052830.1:0-47232 GCA_900660455.1 Gephyroberyx darwinii
AAAGTGCACCAACAGCAGTTTCTATGGTTGGTGAGGTAGGTGGGGTCAAGGGTGGAGGGGGGGATCTCACTTCAGAAAGCGACAGCTGCCTCTGCAAACAACAGCTGAACCTCAAGGGAGGTGGTAAAGAGGGGTGTGAAGGAGGAGAGGCATGGGTGGGGGTCTGATGTTATTTTTGGATGCTGAGGGTCCAGATAGTTGGTAATCTAACCCCAGCGTCCCCTTCACCCCCCCCAGGCCAGAGAGGGGGGACTATTTATAAAAGCTCATGGGGTAAGAGCAAAATGAGGTGCTCTCAGCAGCTTTTTCACATGTGGTGCTGGGTAGAAGGAGGGAGACAGGTGACAAATCTGAATCATCTGCCCCTGAAGCACCCTTAGTAGATGGCTGGCTCTGTCCCTACCCTATCACTCAAAAGGACTGCTCTCCTCGCAAAAGTGGTCCTCTTTCAAGTGTCCAGATATACTCTACAACAAACATCTGATTCCAAGTACTTCAAATTGAAAATAGCTTCAATGGATAGACGATTGAAATGCTGTGGCGTCAGTGTACTGCTCTAAATGAGCAGTTTTTGAGTGGCAGGAGCAGAGGCAAGGGCGGTGCTGCCCTCTATTGGTGACAGCGGAGGAGAGACTGACCTGCAGGTAGGCCACATGGTACTCCAACAGAGCCTGGGCGTTGCTGATGTTCTCTTTAGTTCCCACAAACACGAAGGGGACCATGCCCTGATAAAACAAAGAGGGAGGGAGGAGTGAGTGTCTATTTTAGGCAAACAGCACCTGAGAGATGTTGATTTGCAAACAGAAAACATATACTCAAAAAAAAAGTGGTGAATTGCAGACATTTCTGGAATGACTGGTATGGCTTACAATCACAGAAAGCACATTCAATGGAAACATATCAACCTTCAGAGACAATGGACAGCTGAGTGCCGCCTCCCACCCCCCCAAACATAACATGACATATACTGTACATGTATTGAAAAGCAATGGAAACATCGGTAGCTTCTACAAAACGGAGACAGACAAGGCAGCAGAATGGAACAATGTCGAAGCAGACAGCACACAGGACATCTACACCCTGCTGCGGTAGGCAGCTTTGCTTTCGGTGGGGGTTTCGTGGGGGATTGGGATACCAGCTGAGCGGTCCATTCACCTCTTTGCTGGGGGCAGTGTCTTCTCTGCCAGCCCCCTGCCAGCCTACCTCCTCCCGCGGAAGCTTTTTGTCGTTGTCTCCCTCGATCCTGACGCGAACCACGCCCGACTTGTCCACGATCTCCTGGATGACTTTGCCGTTCTTGCCGATGACTTTGCCTTTTGTGACAGAGAGATTACAAAGAAGAAGAAGAAAAAAAGGAGTGCGGGACAACGTCAAACACTGTCAAAAACCATGAAGCAAACACAACTGGGATGGTTATAACTAAATATCGTAATTATACGGTTCCATCTGGCGTTTAAATATGGGGTTAAATATCTAAAAAGATATAAACCTCTACCTCAGAAACTGCATTTCAGCATGACACTACAAGGTTCCATTTCCCAACCAATCACAAACTTCAATCATTCAGTGAGGACCAATGAAAATCTACCTTTCAGCCACATCCTGTCAGAAGCTAGCTAATGGAGCCTGACAGGGTGGTAATACTGGCACATAAGCCAGAAAATTGGAACAATTTTATTAATAATGTTAATGATGCTATAATTTAACTTTTTCATGCTAATAATAAAAGGGTACGTTTTGGCTTCATCAAGGCTACCCACTAAATCATTGGTTTTCTGATGCACTAACTGGCACTAGCCAAGTCTAGCTGCAGAGCCTGACACCAGGTGGTCTAGAATAATGATTAATGTTTTCCCAACATGTTGTTTCCCTTTATTTACTGATGATAACATCATCAGTATGTGGATGTAATATCTAATTCTTGTCCCCTGGTTACCATCCCAGTTAATGTACAAACATTCTTGTGACACAGCATGTTAGATACTTGGATGTTGAATGAATATCCCTAGCTTATGCATTGATTTGTTTTTTTTGACAATGCATTGAGAGCGGCAGGAAAACAGAACAGTGGAGTGAGACCGATGAACAGCGGAGAGTAGCAGCCACATCAGTCGAAAAGAAAAAAGGGACTATGAGGGTTGAGGGTCGAGGTAGGTAGAGGGTCGAATACCCTGTATTTCCTTTAATGCAGTCTAGTTATAATGTGCTTGAAGACGAACCAGTTTCATGGGAAACTGGATGAATGAATTAATGAATGAGAGGTTGCCTCATTGTAAACAGTCAGATAGAACCAACCCACACTGACAGAATTATAAGGTTTCATCTCCATTTGGTCTCCCTTAAGAAATCAAATTTCTAATTGTCCTACGAGTTTGATATTTTGCATTTAAAGTACCATGGGTTGCAGGCCTTGCTGAGCTATATAGATTTCACTACATAACAGTTTTGCCAGCTGGGATGTCAAAACTTTGGAACTCTACTCAGAGAGAAGCTGATCATTTCGAGCTCACATAACCATTAGACATGTAGTGATACCAAAGATGTGTTGCGGTGATAGTGTGATGTTGTAACTAACGACATGAAATCTGCCAGGCATGTTATGTTGTTCACTCACCTACAAGGTTCCTGGGAACCTGAAAGTAGTCTTCTTTAAACTCAAGGTACACTCTGGCCTGCTTCACCGCCTCTGGGGTCTGTTATGCCACATAAAAAAAAAAAATCATCAAGCAAACCTGCACCACTGTGTCACTACCCAAATAGCATACAACCTACATAGCGACAAGAACTGACATATACGACATATAATCATACAAAAACAGGCCCATAAACTAACTTTCCCGTGAATTTATTTCCCAAAGAAACATGAAACAAGTTGTTCACCAATAGGACCCTCAGCGCTACGTGCAGCAGTACCTCTCCGTAGATCCTGAAGGTGCAGCTCTCCTCCTCCAGCTCGATGGCGGTGACCCCGGGCACCTTCCTGGCCTGCTGGATGTTGGCGCCGTGTGAGCCAATGGCGAGGCCCATCAGGTCCTCCCTCACCCTCACCTCCTCCTGGTACGCCGACGCCAACTGCTTACTTGTCTGGGAGGAGAAGCACATGGTCAGCCTGCGTACAAATGTGTAATGTTTCATAACTAATAAGCCAAGTTGCCTAACTAAGCCACAACAGTTGAATAGGGCTTCTAAGCTGTATTCTTCCTTCTAAGTAGTAAGTAAGGTGTGTGCGTGAATACGTTTACCTCCAGATGTTTGGTTGCTTCTTCGTTGCGGGACATTAGCATGAGCTTGGTACGGATGCTGCGGAAGTGCATGTCGCTCAGAAGAGCGGCACGCTTGACTGTGGTTTCATTTGTAGACTGCAAGGATCAGAATAAGGCAAGGATCAGGATAACAAAAGGACATCAAGTTCAAATCATACTCTCAAAAAGGAAAATTCACCCTCAAGTAGAATTCTTCCTTTGCCTGTGGATGGTTCAATCAATTTTACACAAAAATGAGCTATGTCATCAAGCAATTACAACTCTGAATCAGAAAATATGCCCAGAAAAACCACCCTGATTACGACGAGTGTCCATCAAGTAGTTTTCAAATTATTGGTAGAGTCCTTGCTCTTTTTCCAAGCTGTGCTAGAGAGTTCAAGAGTTACAATCTAAAAAGAGATACCCACAATTTGAAAAATATGACACCCACTCCTACTAGAATGTTGTTGATTTGATGGTTAAAGTGACTATGGAATATTTGTCAGGTTACTAGACCTGTGTCTACCAAATACTAAAGCTATAGAGGGTATGATCGTTTATATATTTTTGAATTACTGATTAATAAGAATCGGGACAAATTTCCTCTGGTGTTGGCATTTTGGACGCAATCCATTCACTTGTTCATGCAAAGAAATCTAAAATGAAATGCCGAAGAATAACGCATGTGAATTTGCTTTAGGGTACATTTTGATAATTTCCAGAATACTAACCAGCACAATGAGTTCGTGTGACTGGGCGCTGTAGAAGATACAGTTGGCTCCGATGGCTTTCCTGAAGTCTTTGTGAATGTTGTCGTTTGCACAGCTGTCGATGACAAAACAATCCACAGGAGAGTCAGCCGTGTTATTCATTTGGCAGCTATGGGTCATTATAACATGACTGAGACAACTCATGAGAGACAACTAAACACTGAGGGGAACCAGTTTGGAAATGTGAAATCATCCATTAAAATACACACGAACACCCCACTTCATAATGTTTTTTCATTAATTGCTAATTCTCTGGTGCAGCGCGTTGCTGTGCTGGGGGATAGCAGGGAAATTCAAGAGCTGGCTACCGGACGCCAACAGAGCCAAGACACTCACATGTCCCTCAGGTCTTCTGGGACGGCGACAGGGACCTTGTGGAAGGAGTTTCGGGAGGAAGGGCTGTTGGGGTTGAGGGGCCGGATGCGCTCCGCTGTAACAATCTCGTTGTATGTGGCATCGCATGCTGCGTACTCAATCACGTAGAACTGACAGGGTTAATCAGACAGGAGTTAGTGAGACCGGGGTTCTCGCCGATGTGGCCAGAAATGGTGCAGCTAAACAATATGAAAGTTCAACAGCTTAGAGACTTGATGTGAAATATTAACTCAAGGAACACTATTGTGTTAAGATAGCTACACAGCAGAAAAACAAACCGCTTCATTAACACATCAAATTAAAGATTCATCGGTGTCCTCTCTAAAGTTGATCAAAAATCATAATTAATTTTCAAAATTAATTCGTTCTACAGTTTCATTCATTTCATGAATGAAGCAATACCCTTTCCCCCAGTTTCCTCTGATTCAGAGAAAATGTAAGGAGAAAGAGGGGGGGGGGGGAAGCACAGCAAGAGCAAGATGAAGAGAAAGATGGGGGAAAAAATGTAGACAAAGCATGAGCGGGATTGAGAGAGTGAGGCAGTGAGAGGAACACGGCACACTCCTCAAAGGACAGAATTAAAGCCATCAGTCAACACTAGACATTCCTGCAGGCCTTATCACAGTGCTCCAAATAACAGCACTACTACACCAGCAGCACCTCCGCTGGTATAAGAGCACTGCAAGGCCTTACGCTTCCTCTCCATATCCCATTGACCCACTATTCAACTCGTTGCTCACACAGGAGCCTGACAGAGAGCCAGGCCCAGTTCAAATACTCTGAAAATTTGAAAAATACTCTCAAAATACGCTGCACTTGTTAGATTTTGTCTGTTGCAAATCCAATTTGACATGGCAATTAAGTAGTGCCACAGAGCGTATTACAAATATTATTTAAACCAGGTAAGATGACAGACCATCAAACAAGGAACACTGACACTTTCTCATTACACAAAAGGGAGTTATCTTGCTGTATACCTGCCTCGACACTACACACAGGATACTGCAGTCCTCAAATCTCAATTAACTTACATGATTGGCAGTCTGGTTGGGGCTAGGGATGAACTTGGGTGGATAGGCAGTGTGTAGAAGAAAACAGGAATATGACATGTGCATAAGACAAATTCTTGGCCTCTGTGATTGATCATTAAAGATTAAAGATGAGGCACTGAAAAACCTAGCCTAGCTGAGAGACGCAGCTTATGACTGACAGTAGGTTTCTTCTCAACGACATCTCACTGCACGTCATGAGCCCTACACCCTCTACCTGGGAACTCCTTTGTCTTGTTAGCAGCCCCATGCCTGCCCCGTTGTGGCCCCAGGCCTCCCAACTTACCTCTCCCTTCATCATTCGGACCCGGGCCAGCCACCAGCCACATGGCTCCTGCTCGTTAGCCCTGGAGTAGACCTGCATGGAGAAACAGAGGGAAGGAAGAGGGGTGAGGGTTGTGTAGCATTACATCTGTTCCAGGTACAGAGAAAGAATTACCCCAACTACTGTTTTGGGTGAGAGACTGGAAGGGGATGTTATGCCTCCTTAGGTACAGAGGAGTGGATAATTTTCTTCTTACAAGAGGGCAAAAGGATTATTTGTTAGCATTCAGTGCCAGCAACAGCCCAAAACCAACTTCATTACACCTCAAATTAAATTACTTATTTTTCATCATATAGTCAATTAGTCAAGGTGAATTGCAACTAAGGTACAAAATACAGCCCAATAGCTCCCAATAACCAGTATCTACCATATCCATAGCGAGGCACTGGCAGGTGCAAAACACTGCAGGATAGAATAGTGAGATGGGGTGACAGTGAAATTGGGCATAGGCAGCTAGCAAGTGGCAGACCTCTGCTGTCATGAACAGAATCCTATCTAACCATGGGTCTAAACTGGACCTCTGTTAATATCCCCATCCACTGCGGTCTGGGTAATCTCTGGCTGGCCGGGCAAGCATTCATGGATAATCTCCAGCTATGAATGGCGCAGCGGGACCTTCTGGTAGCAGTTGGGATTATAAGGTGTGTCTGTATAACTGGTGGATGGGAAGGGAAGATGCTAGTGAGTTAAGAGACATCATACACTACAGTGGTCTCGGATTCAGTTCCTGTCCTACGGGGCAGGGTCCAGACATCAGGGCCTCAGGACATGAGTTCAGTGGAAACTGAGGTGGAGGCAGCTGAGTGAGGGGCAAAGCGGTAGGTCTTACCTCCACCTCCTCTCCCTCACCGATGTCTTTGTTGTAGTCGGCTGGAGGAGGAAGCCGCACATCACTGAAGGGCAGCTGTCTCTCTGGCTGCCAGCTTTTCCAGGACAACACAGAGAGGAAACAAACAAACTGTCAGCTTAGGAGTAAACATTACAAAATGAAATCCTGCAACATTTCATCTGTATGATGTTCTCTTTCTCTCCTATTCCAAACTTTGGGTTGCAATGGTGTGGGTATATTGCTCACCCAGTGTTGCACAGCACATTATGAAAAATCAGTCATAACATTAAACTGGTTCATTAGGTTTAATGAGGAGGTTCAAAAGAGTCTTTGAGAGTATTGAGCGACAAATGTCCTTTCACATAAAATGAGAACTCATCTTTAAAAAAAAAATGCAATGCTTTAAAGTTCAATGCATGACCTTCAGAGATTTAAAAAAAAAGGTGGATATTAAAACAGCAACTAAAATTGGCTCAATGCAATGTTTATTCAATGAGGACATGCATTGTGAAACCTCTCAAGTGCACTTTGAAAGTAAAAAGGGTGTTTCATTCATGATGTATCCTACACAAATCAGCTACTCCCACACCTCCATGTGCTAGGCACAGAGGAAGTAAGGGGAGAAGAGGGAGGAGATGAAACAGAGGTAGGAACCATCCCAAGAATGACAGGAGCTGCCGTCCTTCCACCCTCCCACCCCGGCCTGCATACCTCGGGGGACTATTTTTAGGGACACCCTGCTCCACAGTCTGAGCCAAGTAGATAAAGAGGGACTTTGAGTTGGGACCAGGGTTGTGGGGAGGTAGGAGTGTAGGAAAGCATGTTAGTAGGACAGAACAGGAGGTAAAAAAAAAACTGTTAAAGCCTTGTATGGACAGCTGCGTGCCAAGCACAGGTGCTAGAAGAAGGGGATTTTGAATGATAGGGACAGGACTGGGCCAATGGGCTGGAACTCCCAATAACTACAGCTTAATCTTCATGTGGCCTAGTAAAGACTATATCATATAGCAGACATACTGGAGAGCTAACCACACATGGTTTGTCAAACTTACTTGTTTTCAAATACTATTGTTAGCGAGTCTTCGTGGACATCCTTGATGTAACCCTAAAAGAAAAGAAAGGAACACGGTTATTCCCATGAATGCACAAGTGAGACTGAGAGTGATAAGGGGTGGTGTCGGGCGGCTTTGATTTTGTATTTAAACAATGCAGATAGCTGGCTCGTAAGGCGTGCTAGACCAATACTGTGACTGCTGGAAAAGAGTGTCTAGGGCATTTTGGAAGCCATCACATCGCTGACACGCTTCTCTGGCTGCAAATTCTGTGCCGAAGAAAGTGACGGGGAGCGCTCCGACTCCTCCTGACAGCACAGACAGTGGAAATATCACATACACACATAAGCATACACAGTATAAAAATGTATGAGCTGGCTCCTTGTGTGTTTGTAAGCTGGGGGACTACTTAGGACAGTTTTACACCCGTGAGATGTGTACATCAGGGCATGTGAGAGAACGAGAGAGCTCTCTTTTCCCAGCCTTTATGGACAGGGATCACCCAAATCTGTTCCTCGTCCATGATGACCCTCCACAAATCTATCACAGCATGCCATAAACTTCCAACCTCTCCCCTAGCAAAGCGTGAAGGGGGGTGGAGAAGAAGGAAAGATGTTAGGGGGTGTGGCAGGGCTCTCAGTGTGACACTGCCTTATATGGGACTGAGAGGTCGGGTAGTTTGACTCAAGAGCAACCATGCTAGGGGAGAGAATTTCACCTGCTGCAAAGGCACTGCCTTTTCACTGGAAGACGTGGCTAGGGTTTCAGCTAGTAGCAGATGCACTGTGTGTGTAAGCTCTGTTTACACGTTACAGCATTGGGATTTCTACGTATTCCAGTCTGGTCTAACTCCAATGTTGACCATCAATCATCTGTCCTTCTGTGAAGGCCGTACCGGATGGTCAAAACATGCCATGGTACCAATGCAAATTGGCGGCTCTGTCACTCACACTAGAGAATCCTTGTGGCACTGTAAGCCAGACGGCCTCCTACAGTGGAAAAGAAGCCGGCTTGACTGAAAATGGGTCTATCTTCCAGTTTCCAGAGCTCACATAGGGAGACAGCTGCATGTGCTTGTTATGTCAGGGAAGGTATCACTTCCACAAAGTACTACGAGGTCAAAGGGCAGGCAAGCCCTCCTTTTGGCATAACATGATTGGTGTGGGGGTGTGGGCCACCAACAGCCTTGTAATGATGTCACTCCATCTTCAGGCCTGCAGCCACATGCATGTCCATGTTGTGATCATCGCCAAGACCACTGGGATGAGAAGAACCAGGGTCACATGCTTACCTGGCTCACAAAGATGGACTAAGCAGGATAGCTGTATAGGCTCCCCCTGACCACACAATCAGACAATAAGTTGTAATATGTATTTATATAGCCTACTTCTAAGTCAACTGGCATCAACAGAAGGTCTTTGTCCATGTGAGATATCCTGCAAAAGGATTCTAAATAAATGTGGCCCCCTCGGTTACAATTAATAGAATACACAAACTGTTTCAACCTCATGTGGCCTCTTATCAGCTTGCTTGGTATGTGCTTGCTCCTGCAAAAGGGTAGTCTATAAACAGGACTAGGGGCCATTTTCCTGACAGGTGCTGTATCGTCCAGACTGGTTCATAAATACAGACTTGATTCATAGTGAAATGGGGAAAAAAACTAACTGACTCACAGTGATGAAAAGGTGACTGAGGTGCATAAGAAACACATCAGTGAAATCCCTTTTCCTCCATAAGACAATCATAACAGGGAAAGCGATAAAGCTTTTGATCCTCCCTCCCATCAAGAACAACAGATCCCTTGGAACCTGACATTTAGACTGTCATTAACACAGTCAAGTCTCCATCTCATCCATAAAATGGCAGTCGTGAGATAATGGGCATAATAGGGATGAGTGGAAAGTGTTCATTCATGCCAGAGCCAAACTGTCATCCAGTAAAACAGAACGACAGGTGAGGCAGCATGAGGAGAGTAAATATAGGCTCATCTCTAAACAACCATGTGGCCAGAGCGGAGAGTCAGTTGACCTAATGCAAGCCTGAGGACAGAAAAGAGACAAAACAGCGCGAGGAGAAAGACAGAAGTGTTTAAATTGAGGGAAATAAAGAGAACAGGTGGCACAAAAGTGAAGACTTTTGAAGATGAAGCAAGGAGTGTGAGGAGGATGGTGCCCAGGGATCACTTGGGTCAACTAGGATCACACGTCTGTGCCTGGCACACCTAGTGTATCCTCAGCTCAAGGCTGGGTAAATTGTTTTCTATAGACCAAGATTTAAGCTATAGCACTGCCAAGATGAAATGTTAAAATACTCAGTACCTGAAATGGTTATAAAAAGGTCAAAATCTGTATGGTTGATTTACCTATGATAAAACATATGAAGATAATCTTCCTCTTAACACATTACATTTGTAGAGTTTCAGATGAAGGCATAAATAGTATATCACGTCATCTTAACGAGATGTTTGAAAACAAGCTATGACACAGGAGCAATGTTGACTGGATGTCATGTGACTGGATATGAAAGTAAATCAGCTACTTTCCCTTGACGAAGAAGAAATGAAAGAGAAACAGATATTCAAGTAGTTTATGCTTCCCTCTCACCTCGCAAAGCAATAAAAATTATATTCAATTTGTCAATTCAGGATGGACTGAAGTGTAGCTAAAAGTGGCTTCTGTGAGCTTTAGATGTGGCATCCTATCATACTTGGACGCAAGAACTGGACAACAACTGTGATTAGCTGGTTAGCTTTTGTTTTAAAAGCTTGCATCTCACAGTCCAAAACCAAACCAAGAAGTATGGTAAATATTGTCTGCCATTTCAAAACTACGGAAAAAATGTTTCCCATGGGGTAGTCCATAATTACACTGACATTTGCTAAAAATTATCAAATATAGGCCATGCATGGTGATGACAAGTGAACCTAGCTTAATAGCTAGCTGGAGCTAGCTACCCACCCCACAATGGCCAACCACACTGGAACGCAATCCATCCTTATTTGTCAGGACCGGCCCCAAGCTAACATTAGCCAACTTAATAGCTAGCGAGCGTTAGGCGCAGAAGAGCAAAACCAGACAGTTTTGTCTGAATCTAAACTTTTAACTGGGTCGCAATGGACGTTGTTTCTAACAGTTTTCTTTAGGCAGGTTACCTTGTAGAAGGCCCCATTCGAGCCGCGAACTTCCACGGCCAACCCGTCCATACTTGTCGGTAGATCCCCACGGCTGTTCTTGTCTGAAGCCTCTACGACTCCGTGCGAGTCCGGTACCACCCCCAGCTTCGCTGGCCCCTCGCCGCTCTCCGGTCGCTTGTGGATTTCCAGTGTTTCGGATGGAGGGAGAGGGGCAGACGTGAAGGGGTTGGGGGAGATGGGTGTGATGATATCAACTAACGCAACGCAGACGCTGTCTCCAGCAACCAGTTGGGAAGCTCTTGTTTTTGTTAGATGTAGGATGTGGTGCTCAACAGCTACACGGCACCTCAACGGTCAAGGTTCGATGTGCGCGAGGAAGTAAAGCAAGCTAATGATGCTACGGCAGGAGGATGCTAGCTGATAGATAATTAGCTAGGCTAACCATCAACACCTTGATCCAGTCAGTTTGCAGGGATGGTAGCTGGCTAACGTTAGGTAGCTTGGCTGCGTTTGTTAGCTGTGCGTGTGGGCGCAGTCGTTGCGTTGAATAATTTCAAGAAAGTCGTCACCGGGGATCGTTTCTTTTGTCTGTGGTGCAATTTGCAGGACAGCTTCCTCCCAAAAAAGCGTTTGTGGTGCACTACTGCCCGGTAACTCCTTACTCCAACCACCCGTCCCCTCAAACGCACGCCGATAGAGTGAATCAGAGAGGCACTGAATGACCTCGAAGACCCCACCCCTCAACGGAAAAGACCCTCCCAATAAGAAATACTGGCTTGTTATTTGTTGATGACCTCGACAATCAACTCTGCCTTTCATTAATTGGTTTAGTAAATAAGGGCTGGTCCATAAGCGTGACCAATGAAGTAACAGGAATCGCATCCGACACAATCTATTGGTTTTATTCTCTGTCAGTTATATTGTTACTCAAATTAACTGGCTCCCATGTCCAATTTTGCCCACTCATTGATGAGTGAGGACCAATATGACTCCACCAGCCATTGTGTAAACTGCACTCCAGCTGTTAAGGGTATGGGGAAGTTCAGAGAAAGTTACTACATTATGGCATAACAACAAGTTACATCACATCTTGTATTGGTGGTGGTATAACAATATATGTAATGACATGCTGTCTGATTCATTGGATTGGAATCATTTGCACGAAATTCATAGGTGGGGAGAGCTGGGGCACAGAGCTGGAGATTGGCAAAAAAAAGTCTGGTTTAAAGCTTTCTTGACCAGTGTCACAGCTTTACAATGGGCCCACAAATCCTGGCTGGCCTCTGGGTATAGCAGAGGAATAACGAGTGAAGTAGTGAGCTATTATATCTGTTCTGCAAAGTTAGGTAACAGTATGGTTACAAAAGCAACAGTAATGAAGCATCAAGAAGCCCAGATATGGACATGGACTGTTGTGAGGAAACACATGATAGATCAGAGGTCATGAAGGATAGCCAGAAATACTAGATTGTGTAATGATCAGATAGAAATTTTCCACAGGAACCCCAGATCCAATGTAGCTTTGGAAAGAGCAATGGGACTGAAACATAGCAATTCATTATTTTATATTTCATCATGCTGGTCTGGACTAGTCTGTTTTTTCTGAAACATTCCGTATGATCAGTGAAGAGCCTTGTAGACAATCTTGACACAACTGCTGAAATTCTATATGTCACCAAACATTTTGTTTCAAAATGCCTTTCTCCAGACTTCAACCTACAGCCACAGGAGTTGACACAAGACTTCTGTTGGAAAGTGTGGGGGGGACTCTCAGCCATGGCCACAGGGTGGCATGATAGCACCAGATCCCCGCATCAGATACCATACTGCCAAAATTGTGAGAGATGGCCTGTAAATGCAACTTCAAACACTATTAACTGTATGATTACTTTTGGTCTGAATATCGGCCATGTTTTTAAAATACCATTCCAAATTATAATGATTCTCAAAATGCCACTTCACTTCCAGCAGCCTGGTCCAGTTTCACCTGGAATTCAAGGAGAAAGGGAGTTGAGCATCGACTCTTATTGATAAAACGATGCAAGTTGTGGATGAAAATAAAAATTTCAATTTCTGAACACCAAAGTTAGCTATTCTGTATAAACCAGAAATATTAATACTGATTAAGTGCTTGATTATCTTGTAAAGAAACATTTTTATCAATTTCTGAAAATGGAAATGGAAACTATCTTGCTGAACGCAGAAACTACTTTCGTCAGGTTCTATTGATATTTCAGTGTTGTTTAATTTCATATTGCATTTCATGAGAAAATAGATCCCCTCCATGTGTGAATGCCCCTTCTCAGAGTCTGTGCACGCCATTGTTCCACAATGTACATTATAGTAATATAGTTAGTACGTAAGTATAACCGCTTGCCTTTATTTTCACTTTTATTTCATAATTTGATTATAATTGCTAGATTTTCCCATCACAATTATTATCATTATTTATATATTTTCATTTTCATTATTACCCATAATACATCATTAAGGCAAATGCCAGTGACTGTGGTGTGGTGGTATTTTGATAATTAATATGTGATAAAAAACAACAGAACTACAACAATTTACAATTTACACCTCATAGACTGCAGCATGGATTGGTGCAGTGTACATGCATCCTGAGCAGACAGTAGCTCGGGCTTAAAAGAAAGGATACCAGATGGGGCCCAAAGTACAGAGTCGGGTGGTTCTGGGATGACAGAATTTACTGCTGAGCCTTCCGGAGGCGTTGTGGGACGGAGGCAACAAAACACCTGTGATGGGAGGTACCCATACCCACTCTCAACCTCCCCCTTTCCTCCAGCAAGTCTCTACCTACTACATAGCTGCTCACACTAAATAGCACCAGGAATATTGACATCACATTCAAAGTAATGGTTAATATCTATACATCATGACATAGAGAATTTAAGTGGGGATTTAGTCCAACACGCAACTATACAGGATATCTGACATATATCACATCATACATACCACAAGATGAGTTTCCTTATGGGGATCAGTGAATTTTGACAGTACGAGTCTAACCATCATCTGATACTGGTTACCAATCTGTCGTCGCTATACATTTTTATTACATTTTACATCAGAGAGACGGAAATAGAGAGAAACGGGGAGGGTCTTACTTTAACAAATGAGAGAAAGTACAGTACATTTCTTCTAGTGTCCAAACTGGTCCCAGGAGGGTTTCACAAAAACACAACATGATAACCCTAACTACACTGGAACTCCTCATCCTACATCAAATACACCATAAAACTAAAGTAACAAAACCTGATGAAGATCAGTGATGACTATCACACACACATCCCTCCCTCTGACTCTGATGTTTCCTTCCTCTTTCTTAAGGTTGGAGAGCTGCTGGTTTTGTTGGTTTTGAAGATTTGTGTGTAGGCAGGAGTGTGTGGGAACAGGAGGAGGCGTCTTTATTTTAGGTAGGCTGACCCTTTCCCCCTTTGTGGTTTTAAGGTAAGATGTTTCATTTAAGAACACCAGGGGTCAAATTCTGCCTTCCTCTTTCTTTCTCTCCAGCTGTCTAGCTTAATCTGAACGATGGCAGCAGGCAGATAGGAACACTGTTAGAGTTGCATTTATTTTTATATTCTTATTGCATCATATCGGACTGATAGGCTGAGATGGAACTACGGGGGCTAACCTGATGTGTGATAGGTGTGCTACGAACTTGACAGGAGGTGAGTAGATAATGACTGAATTTTGGGGTGAACTATTCCTTATAATAACATATAATAATCTCTTATATTAAGGGACATCATAGGGGCATCTACCCGCATGGCGTGACAGTCTGGATGGTGTTGAAGAGACATTCCTGCTGTGTGTTCAGCTTTGTCAAGATGGGAGGAAAACCCTGTGGAGCAGGTGGATGAAAGTATCATCTAAGATGATCCAAGAAAGTCACTCTTGAAAGTTTGTGAACCCTGCAGGGGCTGGTTATTATTTCATATCTTACAGAGGAATGGAGTCCTGAGTTCTTGTTCTCTTAATAAATGAATTCCTTTGCCTCAAACTAGAAGAATGAGATTTGATACATAATGAGCTTTTCACCACATTTAGGCCCCACTGTGGTCTAAAATAACTCACTTAGTGAAATTTAAGATATTAAACATGACTTTTGTTACAGAGGAGAAATAGAAACACTATTGAAGATATTTTTGTCTATATCACTAATGTCTTTTCAGGCTGAGTGGCTGTCAGTTGCCAGAGAGAAGCTGTGAAGCTCTGGCCTCAGTTCTCAGCTCCAAGTCCTCTGGACTTGAGTAACAGCAACCTGCAGGATTCAGGAATGAAGCTGGTATGGAGAGACTTGCTGCCACTCACTGATAATATCTTATAGAAGGGTTAGAATTGGCAATGATTTCATTGTAGTGTGAAGTTGTGTAATGTTCTTGAACGTTTAACAGTGGGTATGACTGATGTACTAAAAACATTCTTAGTGTAGGTTATTAAAAGTTCATGTTTCCATTATCAAAGCGGATATGTTGCCCCCATTTTCTTTATTACCCACCCCCACCTCCGCTTGAAATCAGGTCTGAGGAAGTGTACGTGTGCACTATGTTTTATGAATGAAAACAAAACAACACACATTCAACTATTTAAAGGATAATGGCAAGTCGTGGAGCCTGGACTGCTCTGAAAATAGTTACTGCTCCTGGCACAATAATGGAAGAACATTCTCTGGCTCCAACAGAGTAGATGTGTATCTGGACTGGCCTGCTGGCACTGTCCTTCTTCTCTGAGTCTCCTCTGACACACTGATCCACCTGCACACCTTCCACGCCACATTCACCCAGCGCCTCTACCCTGGCTTTTGGTGTGAGTGGGTTGGCTCCTCAGTGTCTCTGTGTCAGATAAAGGAGAGACTGTGAGAATGATTCTCTGTACAGGATATCACACACAATTGTATGGACACAATTCATAAAATAAAAAGTAATGTGATCAATATATTGTTAAAAGTAATGTACCACTTGGGCCAACTTCCCAAAAAGTCCTTTAAGCTAATGTATCTGTAATATTTTTACACCACACGAATAAAGAGATGACTCAAAAATTAAATAAATCAGATATCTATAATTTTATTAACACATGGTCAAACAAACTCACTTTCCTCCATGTGTGAATGATTGTGTGTGTGTTTGTGTGTGTCAGAGAGAGGCAGACACCGAGAAAGATAGAGATTACTTCGTTTAATTTATATAAAACCCATCCCCTTGTCTATGGAAAAACGCGCTAGCCACCTAGTCGGTAACCGACCAGCGGGCGTTCTTGGTTAACTTCCGTTTCAGCTGCCCATTCGAGCAAACTCTGGTCTGTTTGTGGTACCCGGAAATAGTGGCAGAGTGAGACCTTACTACTCTTTTATGTGCGCACTGATCACGTGGATCAAGTACCCAATAAGAACAACCACTGCAGACGCGCGCGACTTGATTCGGGAAGTAACTTACAGAACATTTTCACCCCTTCGGTCAGTGAAACAAGACACTAAGGTTGTCCTATGGTTTTATATTTTTAGAACTTCTGCAGTAAAACACATAGGCTGAGGAGATAAGTAACATATTTTAGCCGATGATGTCTGCTGGTCCTGAATCTGCGACTGCGTCATCGCTTGGGAAGGGTGACAACTTGCATCAACAGAGTAAGTAGTTAATAAAGCCAAGTTTTGTTTGCTAACACTAAGCTAGCTGGCTGGCTGTTTATCATTGAAAAATGTTGGTGTGGTAGTTTAATGCAGGATTCTGGATAACTCCACGTTGTAAACAGAAATTAACTTCACTGTTCGTATTACTAATGCATACACAATCCAAGGCTAGCTAGTTTATAACGTTGTTTTATGCCTGTCGTAATTCTTGTCAGCAAACGTGAAACTAACTGTATTTATTGGGCTAATGTCTCCTGAAAATGACTTCGCTGTGCCATTGAAAACACGTTTGCTTGTCGCGTCGTCCTCCCACCCAGTCCTGGCCTCCTTCCCTCTGTGTGACCTGACAGAGGGAGATCTGACCCAAAACCCAAAGTTGTGTAAACTCCTGGCCACCCTGTCACAGCATGTGGACCACACCGGACTCACCGTTCCACTAAAAACGGAGCTGGAGAAGGTAAGGGCACACCCTTTGAGTTTATTTTACATCTGTTAAACCAAGAGCTCCAGTGTAACACGAGGAGACAGCTACAGTTGGATCAGACAGATATTTCTTTGACGGAGTCGTTATTTTCCCCTGAGACGTTATTGTTAAGGGGCATTAAGTAATCTTTGACGTTTACTGACCTCTACCTGCGACCAGTAGGAATTGCAACAACATTGATCCAATTGATCTCCTACACAGGTGCATCACAAGTGAGTTATGGTTTCCTGTAGTTGACACAATAAAGTCACATTTTCACAAGATGCTTATGCTAGCAAATTATAGCATAGATCCATCAGAAATGTCTAGTGAAGAGTTAATATATCACAATCCAAACAACTTGTCATTATCAACCCGCTGCAGATATATTATGGTCACTTTGTGCTATGAGGCATTAAAAATCTTATCGGCCCTTTACACCCATGGTGTAAGACCATGAAGTGTCTCTGAATTTTCAGGTTGTGCATGAGCACCCGTGTGCGCTTGCATGTGGGTAACTATGTGACGAGCTTTGAATGGCTATGATTATGGCTGCTTTAATCTAGGCCGAGCAGAAGCTGCAGAACCAGAGGCGTCGCTGGCTGCGCTCGGAGAGCCTCCACCTAATGCTGCAGGAGATGATCCAGGATCACTGTGTCAGGAAGCACCATGCCACCGTACCCCCTGACCAGAACATGGTACATTTCATGTACATCCTCAGCCTTAACATTACTGGTACAGTCCACTAGTAGTGCACAAACAGCTCTAGGATTCTTCAATAGATCATTGAATGTATGTGTGTTTTTTGGCCATTAAAACTGCAGTAGGCAGTTTGGTGACTCCAAATGACAGTGAGAGGTAAATGTTTGAGAAATTAGAACTTCAATACCCAGAAATCGTGTAATATGATGTCAGTAAATGGCACACAGCATGCTCATGCTTACCAACCTGACCTGTCTGGGATTCATACCAAAAGATATCAAAGGGATGACATGGGTAATTTGACAACAACATGCCAATGCATATCTCAGCATGTCGCTGGCTGTGGTTGTCTCTGTAGTTCTATGAGACGATGGAGCAGTGTCTGCTGGTGGCTCAGTGTGTCAGACAGCTGGATCCCAGTACCACCACCAGTCAAGACCAGCCCTCTGTACTGGGACTGAACCCCCAACAGGTGCTGGAGCTCATGCCCTCAGAGAAGGTGGGTCATATCACAGTACATTCACCTGCATACTCAAAACTGGAAAAAACTTTTATTTTTATTTTTAGGGGAAACAAATTTTGGCACAACATCTGGAAACAGCTCCCTGACACCGGGTGGTTAGAACAGTAAATGTAAAAGCGTTCATGAACTGGCTAGAGGTTCAGTCACTATTATGTTGTATCAATTGCATTATTATTACTTTAATGTACTTTGTGTAACAGTTTTATTACCTCTCGCTGTTAACTTCTGTGTGCATCCGATGTCCATGCTGTATTCATTTTTCCCAGAATGTACAAAGAATGAAACTGAGTCTACCAAGAGAGCTGGAGAAACATCTCAGGAAAAAGTGTTTCAGCCTCATCTCCTACTATCAGCCTGAATGGGGTAGTTAAAAAATATCGTTCATCATTCACTTCCAGACCTTTCATGTTTCTTTATTGATCTGCGTGGGCATGACCAGTATGTTTTAAATCCCGACCAGAGAGTGAGAGTGAGGGTCTGAAGAACATCAAGCTGTCTCATCTGTCTGGCCAGCTGGACAACGAGATGAAAAAAGCGGAGAGTCTGAAGGAGATTTGCAGAGAGAACACCGTTCTGCTGCAGAGACAGACCCAGCTCTACCTCTCTGTAAGTCATCTTGTTTTTTCCCCCTTGTATCTCAGATCATGTCTGCAATGCTGAGCGTTTTTTGCACCTTGAGTTCAATTACTGGAAAGTCCAAAAACCACAAAATGAAAATGTTTCCAAAACAAAACCTTTAGACATAAGTGTGTTCTGTTTAGTTTCACAAAATATTTTCCATTTTCTTTTTTTTTTATGCTATTCTTTCCAACCGGGCTGCTGTTCTCTTTCCAGGAGCTGACTAAGTGTATCCAGCTTCTCCAGTCTCTCATCTTGGATCACAGGCTGAAGATCCAGACAGACCTGGACAGGAAAAAGTTGGACTACTTTGAAGGCAAATGTGAATTAGTCCTGCAGAAGATCAGGTAAGGACTGTGGAATAACCTCACATTCCTAAGTTTGGAAAAAGTTAGTTTGTTGTACTGTCCTGTAGTTAGTAGGGGTAAGTGAAACTGTAGGAATCCCTCTATCAAAGGTGTATTGTGAATGAAAGTTAATAACACAGTATGCTATCCATTTAGGCATTTGTAGTTAGGCATTTCTTCTTCTTCTCTCTCAAAAGAACTGAGATGGTGGAGATTCAACTGGACACATACACAGCCGACACAATATCTACCCACAGAAAAATAAGGCAAGTGGCTACTTAAATTTGTCCTTTTCTGACTCATTGTTGCCAAGTAATTGCATTTTTTTAATCTCTCTAGGTTTTACTGAGCGTGCATGTTCATTGTCTTCACTGTTCTACTTTAATACAGTTGAGGCCCAGTGCAACCACAATCTTCTACTGTTGAGTGTTAAGCAATTCTACTGGAGAGATTTGGCCTTAGTGCCTTGCTCATGAGCCACCTCAGTGATTGACGCATTATTTTTTTCCACCCAGATCGTCCTAGGATATGAACCAGTGATCTTCCATTCCCAAGTCTGTTTCTCTAAGGAAACTACTATATACCTTTCTAAAAATGTAGCAGGTAAAACATGCCTTTGACGCTTTTGTTCCACTCTTCTGTTGCGCCTCCATTGCAGGGATCAACTAGAGTCAGAGCTGAAGGCCTGTCAGTTGGAGAAACAGTCTGTGGAGTTCAAGCTGGCGTCCTTTGAGATCTTGGGCAAGGAGTTTGAAGGCCTGGCCGAGGAGTACTGCAGACTGCGGCGGGAGATTGACATGAAGAACTGGGCTCTGAAGGAATTCGCCCAGCACACTGACTAGTGAAGATCGAAGCTGACGTGGGGACAAAAATGTCAACCTCTCCCTCCCACAGTACATCCTTGCTCAGTCACATGATGCATGTGTAAATATTTGACCTACAGTGACTTTATAGGGCCAGCTTGAAGCTCCCATTACTTCTCATGTCTTTATTAACATGACATTTAATTCACTGCTCAATAAATACAATTATTAAAGAAAATTATTCTTTTCGTGATATTTAGTTTTGCATTAATCTTTATTCTTCCCTGTTTTCCATGCAATTTCTGATTTTTTTTGTTTCAGGAAGTGAGAAATACCATATTCATACTAAGAATGCAACAATACTTAGATGAAAAGGGACATCTGAAGTTGTAAACTCTAAGCAATGGCATTTTGATCGACCCTGTCTAATAAGAGGGAAAATACAGTAGTTGTTGATTTGGTTTAGTATACCCGCCATTTGCAACCCCTTCCACTAGAGGGCAATATATTCACATTTTGACAAACTCATATTGTGTTGTTGCACTATTTTATCCTCTTTTACTAAACAATGCAATAAATAGCCTATTTCAGAGCTGACATCTGTTTATGTGCAGAAGTGTAGTCTTTGATCGGCAGACAAAACTCTCTGCCAGACAAAACTCATTCACACACACACACATACACACACACACACACACACACGGTTTGTGAGTTATTCCTAGTTGATGCTGCCACCACCACACATCACCAGCAGGGGGCCAAGGGAGTCAGCATATGACCTAAAGAGGAAGGAAGCAAGTTCAGCTGTGATTAACCTGTATGTGCCCAGATTTCTGTCAAATGTTTCACACATATCATAATGTTAAGCATCCCATATTAACAAGATCTGCATTGTGCTTTGTACTAAAAATCCTTGGTGACATATATTGGGAGTACCCCTACAATACTAAAGGGACAAAATATTGTACGTCAATCAAATGAATTGTTTTCAATAACAAAGATTTTATTCAGAAACAAGGTTACTGTGTGAAAAAAGGGCACGGATATCCACTGACGCCAAAAGAGATGCCTCTGCCTCATTCTGTTCAATATAAGAATTTAAAAAAAACTTTTAATGTGCTTTTAAGCTGTCTTGAAGAAACATTTGTTTTAAAATGATGGAACAAAGTGCTTAACAAATGCACTAACAGGTCTTTTGCCAACAACAAAATTCAAATTTGTACAATTACACCATGAGTCTAATTTACCTCATGTAGCACTATTCTAGGTGGAGTAAACTAACTTCTGCTTGTGTAACATGGCAACCGAAACAAGGAAATGGGCTGCTTTTGTTTACAACTCGAAGTCAGTGTGGGCGGCATCAGACATCATGTGTTTTAACACAATTGTATCATTGGATTGCTGCTGAATTGGGTGTGTGACGTAAAACTGTTGAATGGTAAATGTCAGGTTTTGGTGTCAGAGAAGAGGAAGAGATCATTTATCCACTGACAGCAGCCTCAACAGACCAGAATGCAATGCATTTAACATCACAGATTGATGATACATAACATTTGATGTCTCAGGGTGGAATTTAACTTAAATGGTCAGATTTGTATCCCATAAAAAATCTGTTTCCCCTGGGGGTGTGTCCTTGTTTTGTCCCTGGTGTGTGTTGTTTTGCCACTGCATAAGGAAACTGTTGTGGGGGGCATGTGTTTGAAAAATGTGACTAAATAGTGATTAATTTATAGCGTAGCTTGACACCTGCCCTGCAGAACCAATGGCCACTGGGTTTCAGGTCATATGATTACGAACAAGCGTGACCTCCGTGAACTGGGTCCGTTTTCTTTGCGTTATCTTCTAAGCCTTGACGATCTTTGGTATGGTATGTCTAACGCGATTTAAGTCAAGACTGAAGTAGGCAGGAGTGACACCTCTCGCTTCGCCTTACCCATCCTCTCTGCTAGCCTCTCATCAGCAGCAGCTCAGCCCCGCCTCGCTACGCAAACCGCTGGCTGGTCCTCAACAAGCCGCATCTGGCTGTCACTAGTCCTGCTGCCCCGGTACCGCGGCATGCCCATACTCACACCGGGATCTACCTAGTGGATTTTAACGAGAAGTGTACTATGTCGGAGGTACGAAAATTCACCAAGAGGCTGAGCAAACCTGGGACGGCTGCGGAAGTCAGGCAAAGCGTCTCGGAGGCTGTGAGGACGTCAGTGGTTGTGGTGAGCGGCTTTGATAATGTGGACCAACGGTCGTACCAGCTAACGTTAACGGGTGCCTGACGGGTAACTGGTTAGCCTGCTAACTAATGAGACCCGGAGAAGCAGCGTTTCCATATTCTTGTTTAGTAAATACCCAACGTTGTCGTTTGTTTATTTCAAAGTCTCCCTGTTTATTCGAATAAAATTGTTCCAATTGTTTTCATTGAGGGCGCTTATCCAACTACACTATTCAGCTCTATAACGTTACCGTTACGTCTCCAGCAGACAATTTTACCTTTGCAAATACATACTATGCTCGTATGAGAAGACAGCTTATTGTGAAGTGATTATATGCCGCGAAATCGTGTCCCTATGTCGCCCTAGTTCTCTAAATTGCCAGCATTACAAATAGTGTGACATTGTCCTCAGGCACACATGGTTTTTCAGTCTTCTGCGGCTCCTTTTGTGTGCTGGGGAATAAGGAGCTGTGCCAGTTGGACAGCTGCAGCATGGCTTCCCTGTCCTTGCCTTGGAGCAGTGTGCCTTTTGCTGAAAATGGTCATAATGTGCAGTGGATGTCAATTCATGCACGTCTTCATAATGAATGAGTATTGATACTGAGCAGTCTTTTTCACAAGTCTTTTTTTTCTCTTTTGTTGGGAATAGCAATGCTGATGGCTGATATTGACTCGAAAAGCCTGTAATAATGGGGGATTAGGCTCAGTGGCTTGAGATGAATAGCATTTAGGATCAGGCTGATAAAGGATTCCTCTGTCTGTGAAATAATTTTGATGTCAGTGTGTCTCTCCATTCCCTACTGACATATCATACTGGCAGTTCTCTTTGTTATAAATGTGGTCATCCAGTCAGAATGTGAAAATGTCATAGCCTAAACTCAAAACAGAACAACCACCTTAGGCTCTTTAGAATTTCCAGCAGAGCCGGGGGACTTTATTGGAAATAAACTCTTGCCAAGGGACTGTAGGCCTTGGTCTTATGATGATCATCTTCAAGACTGTGACGCAAAGAGGTTCCCAGTGTAATAATCTTGTGATAAGGTCCTGATTCATTCAAGACACAGGTTGGAGTATGTGCGCCTTTGTGTATGTGTGTTTTTGGAAACATGAATTTGTGTGTTCTATTGTGTGTATGTTCTGTTTTTGACTATTGGGTTTTGGCCACAAATGCTTGGAGTAATGGTTGACTCGGTAACTGAAAACAAGCGTTGTTTTGTGGAGGTCGCATGGCCTGTGCCCCTCTCACAAGGGGATTCCCTCAGGCATGCTGCAACCATGCTTCCTGTGTGTGTGTGTGTGTGTGTGTGTGTGTGTGTGTGTGTGTTCAATCGTACGTCCTCGTTTAATTTGTCAGTGTATCTAGTTCTCCTGTCCTTCCTCCCCCACTGCTTGTCCTTCGTTAGTTCGTTCTGTTGACATATAGACAAGCTCTACTCTAGCCTGTCAGCCTTGAGCCGTTGACCTGCCATTGTGTTTCCATGCAGAACCTCGAATTAAGTTTTCCACTGCAGAACACAGAAGTTTTCTCTAGGTTCAATTCACTAGGTTCAATTTGGATCGTATTTTCCCTCGGGTTCGGGTTCCTAAAAATTCTGGTCCCAGTGCTAGGCCTTGTTACTGGAAGAGCCAATATGTGCTTTTTCTAAAGGAGTACTAGACTGCAAATGGATAAAACCTAGGTTCCCCTTGTCATATTGGTTACTAGCGTCCGTATGACTGAAGTCTGTTAAAAACAGCATATAACTAAGACCTGATTCTAGGTTACATATAGTTAAGGGTTTAGCCTAGTTAAGACAGGTTTCCCACAGGTTCCTATAGGTTATCTGCGGTGGTGGCAGGCTGCTGTAGCTAAGATACACATAGTTAGTAGTGCAAGACTGGGTAGATACACAACAAAAAGCTCTGTTAGTATGTTATTGCAAGTTTTGGAATATATGGGGAATAATACAAGGACAAATGAAGCTACGAGGCTAATCTTCTTCCCTGGAGTGAGCAGAGGGGGAGTGTCTGTGCTACTAATATAGACTGGAGCACTTAGTGGGGTTAGGACAGTGGAGCTGTTGTGGTGTGTATGTGTGTGTGCCATGCATGTGTGACTTGCATGCTTGTATGTCAGTGTCTGCGTTGTGTGTGCGTTCATCCATTGTGCATGGTGTGTAACCTGCCTAGCCAACTTGACAAAGCCCATCTGGTTGTGTTGGAGTCTCAAGTCCCTAACCTCTGCTAAACTGTAATGGGACACAGACATCTGGAAATGCACCCTTGCTAACGTCATGACTATCATGACCCCTCAAGGCATGCTGGGACACACGCTTTATGTTCTGCAATTGGTTTTTGGGTGTTCGGTGGCCAGGTTGATAGCAGAGAGGAGAAAGTATGCTATGGGAAATTGTTGCATAAGTAAATGAGAAAGTGGAGCCTTGATGAACAGAGCACTACACCCCAGAGTTAGGCCGTTTTATTATTTTATCATCTCTCTCTGTGTTTCCCAATCAGTGTGGTTGTGGCTCCATGGCTGCATGCTTGTAATTCTGCAGCTTCTGTCTCTTTCCTATGAAAGCAGAACTCTCTTTCTCTCTCTGTCTCTCTACCCTTCTCTTTTTACTTTCTCCCCCTCCCTCTCTCTGAAACATGATCAGTGTTGCAGTAAAGTCTATGTGCTGAACTGTCGCCTCTGACTTGTAACGTTGCGGTTCAGCTTGTTGCACATGACAGGAAGCAGAGCTGCTGCTGTGGGTGCAGCGCCCATCGACAGTAATGTGTTCACCAGATCTGAAGCCTGTTGTGTTGCATTTGTAGGTGCTGCTGCTGGTTGTCCATGAAGTAGTAGGGCTACTGTAAATAATAAGAAAGTAATAGATGAATAAGGGTTTTGCCAGCATACCAGTAATACTGCACCACTTTGGCAATTCCACAGGGTGATCTTGGAAATTCACAAACAGTCAAAATCACATTCAGTCACCTCAATCAGCTTATTGTGGTTGGAGAGCATCATTTAGATTGGCGGTTGAAAAAAATGTGAGACGCTCGGTTTCCGTGGGCTACTGAGCACGTCGATCGTGGTGGAAAGTTCTGAAGGGATCATATGTAGAAGTAACTAGCTTCCTTCACAAGCCAAATCATTGGTGGGAGAACACAGACAGGGAGAAATTCAGTTTATTTGTTTGTGCATGGATACAGGGATATTTGAGAGGGGGTTATTAAAGACACGCACAATCAGCCCATCCCCAAAAAAGACGTTAACTTGGATGTCAGCCAGTATCTGGAATAATATGTGCATGTAAACGTTGCCAGTGATAGTTGCGGAGGGAAGGCGGAAGATGGGCGGGAGACCAGCAGAGCAGCAGGAAAACTGCTGCAGCTGAACTACAACTTCAGTGTCTCCTCTCTCTCTCTCTCTCTCCCTCTCAGTCCCTGCTACAGAAGGAGAACAAAGCACTGCACCTCAGCTGCATTGGACTCTTTTAAAGGAATTATGAATGAGTACCAGGTGGAACATTGTTCTCTCTCTCACACACACACACACACACACACACACACACACACACGCACAGCTGTGTGTTGAAGTTTGGCTGGGGGGCAGGAGGCCTGGTAAGGGTTCTCCCTCTCCCATGAGTCCCTCTCCCTACTGTCCTTGTTCACTAAGCAGCAGTTACGCTGGCTTACAAGTGTTGCCTGCAGACACAGTGGCTCAGTTTTGTAGCATACACATTCCCATACAGTCTGATTTCCTTTGCCTGGGGGCCCAATAGCCTTGTGTAGCTTGGCCAAGGCTTATATATTTGGCTAAGCTATTCATCCCCATCTTCACTGCTTAACTTCAGCTTAAAGTAGCACTTTCTTGGAATTAATTCTGGATCTTTCCAAGTGGTTTAGCTTTATACTTGTGATCACGTCTTGACCTAGTTGTGGAGGGCTAGGTTAGCCTGTAGGCCTCAGAGGTAATGGGAGGCTGATTTTAGATTACCCACTTCTCTATGAAACTCAAAGCAGGATGTTATAATGACACTGAGGCATTGACAACATATAGCGGTTATATTTCTTTGTGTTTTATTTAATGATTACCTATACTTCATTCAAACTGATGAGCTGCCACTGACTGAACCCAGCTTTCAGGAAGAAAGAGCTGAAGTTGAAAGGTGGATGAAATGTTAGACCTTTGAAAACCCTCAATATCTAGCCATGTTTTCCTGTTCATCTATGCAACATATAACCCCTTCCCTGAGCCTCCCTAGAGACTGTTGAGTTTCTGTTGTGTTAAAATCCTCCTCGCCGCAGAGTTTCCCCCCAGCTGTCAAGCCACATGGATATTTTTATTAGCTACTGTCATGTTTTGTCTATTTTGCTGCTGCTTTGCCACCTCAGCCTCTGCCTCATCTGTCTTTACCTCTCAATTTGCTCTCAGTTGTCATCCCTTGGCTTTTTTTTACTCCCACCATCCTCTGAGTGACTGTTTCCCTGCTCTGTGACAGGACTGAACTTTGTGGTTGTCTCTTTGATCTCTTGTGCCTCTTTTGTTTGGCGTGGGTCGTGAAATCTTGTGGAGGTTGAGCGGTTATTAACAGCTCTTCAATGGCGGGGCCAAGAAGGGCCTAGTAAGGCCAAGTCAAAATTATTATAACATGGGATCAAAAAGCAGCACTGTTTGTTTATTTGATCATCATCATCTCTGTCACTAACAGGATGGAACAAGAATAAAAGAAAGCTTACTTGGGGGAGAATTGAGTTAGTGCATAAGGCCTGGCAGGAACTGATTGGCTGTGAAATGAAACCCTGGCTATTCAGGCTTAACAAGGTGATGATGTTTTATACCCACAGGACACATCAGAGGACTGCTTTTTTATCATTGCTTTTAGGTTTTTGTTTCCTACATCTGCTGTACAGGTCACTGTAATGGATAATTGGAGACAATCTCTTGACAGTATACAAAATACATTTAGCTTAGGCACTTATATCTGTCTGTCATTGAGTGTGACACCAGCTGTAGACCCAGATAAAAATGCCCTGTGTTTAAACTGCCCTGCTCTTCACTGCATGTCCTCTCCATTTCCCCTCCAGGAGCAGCCAATGATCATTGAGCCACTGGACTATGAGACGGTGGTGTTTCAGAGGAAGGCCCAGATCCACAGTGACCCTCACCGAGACCTGCTGCTCTGCCCCGTCGACGATGTCTCGGTGAGCCCCACCCTCCCCCTACTCTGCCCTCTAGGACTGGCCCTCAACCAGGGTGCTTCCCTACTGAACGTGAACTCTTTAGCCAAGGAATCATCTGTTTTTGGCTGACTGAACAATAAGACCAGATGATATTTGATTGAATTTTCATTGTATGTACACTTTTCTAGCTGTGGGGGCAATTTTCCAGCTGTGTAGGGCCACCACTGCTAAATGAGTTCCAGTCTATCTATGTTTAAGGCCAATCATGGAACATGGCCTTGTTCACATGTATACAAAACAACATTATCTAAATACATTTTGAAACCTAAATTCCCCTGAGGATATCATGAAGTCTGCTCTTGTACCTATAAAACGGAAGCACTGCTTACTCAGCTTTCGAGTCAGTAATGGATGCCCACTCTCCTACTTATACTATGCAAGAAATGGCATGTTTCTTTCGCATTACTGGATACAGCCACACTCTGTGATTTGTAGGTGCAATACCAGAGCGTATGCCTGAGAGATCAAGAAGAGCTGTGCTCAGGGAATTGCAATAAACAGCCAAATCAGCAGGTTCTGTCTTGTAAAACTGTCTTGAGGTAAAGGGGTGCTAAAAGCCATAAGATTTCACTTTCTATGGAAGGTTTCCCATCATAAATCACTGGTCAGCCCCAACACACCAACTTACACAGGCCAAATTATTTATGGGTCAGTCTGACCAGTCAAATACTATACAGCCCCGTACCTCAGCCCTGTATTTATTGGTGCTGCTTCAAACACATGTGGTTTTGTTTAGACATGTCTCGCTCCATGTCTAGTTTTTTCCCATCCTGTGAGAATCTGTTGGCATTCATCTTTCTTTGTTTCTTTGTATCAGACTTTCTTTGACCTCAGACTTTCTCTCAGTCTCTCTCCCTCTTAGTCTCTGTCTATCTCTCTGTCTCTGTCTCTGTCTCTGTCTCTCTAACGCTCCCTCTCTCTTTCTCTCTCTGTGTCTCTCTGTCTCTTTTTCTCTTTTTCTCTCAGCTTTCTCTATTTTATGTTTGTGGTTTGTGACAACATTACAGTATGATGAAAAGATAATGGACTGTCAACAGCACTTTATCAATGTGTGTATGTGTTTTTTGTGTGTGCGTGTGTGTGTGTGTGTGTGCGCGTGTGTGTGTGTGTGTGTGTGTCTTACTGTGTGTGTGCATATATGAATGCAGGAGTCCCAGATCTCCCGGCATAGGAGGACCGTGGTTCCCTCGGTGCCACACAACGCTGAGCGGGAGGCCAGGAGTCTGTTTGCCAAAGAGGTACAAGAACCCATCAGTCCCAGTTCTTGACTTGAATTTACCTTTTGGCGACCACAGTTCTGTGGTGATAGCGTAATTGTCAGAATACCAGTTGAAGTATCACAGTATCAAGTTGTATTACAATACCACAAAGAAAAATACTGATAATCACTTGGTAATTCATTCAGACTGGAGCAGTACTAGGTACGGAAGGCAGCTGATGGGATCTTTTTTTTATGTATTATTGCTACCAACACAAGGTGCTATCCAGTATTGATTTGAATTGATTTTAATAGTTAAAATACTTACCATGCTTGTGTTACCCTGTTGCTGCCACAATCTTTCAGTATTATCACAGGTATTGTAAAGGTTTGGTGTCACATGAAGCACAGTGTAACCCTACATACACACATACACACCCTACATACACACACTCTAAACTGGGAAGCTTCAAATATTCTGCAAAAAAAAAAAGAAAAGAAAAGAAGAAAGAAATCACATCATTCTTGTTGGCAAATTGTTTTATTTCATGAACTTTATTCACATATATATGAACGGGATGAATAAAAATCATGAATAAAACTGTTCACTGACTTGAAAGATGATTTCGTGATGACTCTACAGGAAAGGACTACGGCTCTGCCTTCATGACGTACACCTAAAAGTATTCACTTGAAGCTCATAAAAAAAACCAGGGCATGCAAGACGGTAGTAAACACTCACTGTACTGATGATATATTGTAATAGCATTGAAAAACATTATCATGAAACCACTTTTCTGGTGTGGCCAGCCAGGCTCTAAATCTGTGTTCCTCTGTCAGCTCTCATGACTATGAACTGTCAGAGGGATTGTTAAAGCAAATACAAAATCCACGCTCACTCAGCATCTACTGAACAAAGATGCTTTCAACTCAAGACTTTATTGAGAATTTCTGCTCACAGTTTCATACTGAATAAGAAGCAAAGCGTACATTGAAAGATGTGATGAATAATAATAAATAAAAGCACAATATTAGAGACATTATTTTTGTTCTAGCATGTTGCAGTGTTATTTTCAGTTCAACAATTCAGTGATATTGAGCTGGATTTCTGTGCATTCACTCTCATAGAACAACCCAAAATAGGGAACCAAGCACACCATCCTCCCCCATGACTCACAGTAAAAGGAAAGAACTGTGTGCTTGGTTAGGTCACTTTCCTGGCATGGCATGCTTGATATATTTGAGTGTGTCTGCTTTGCTGTTGCTCCTAATCCAGCTCTCTGTGTTGACCTGTTTGGCAGTGCATCAAGATCTACAACACTGACTGGCATGTAATCAACTACAAATATGAGGCTTACTCTGGTGATTTCCGCATGCTGCCAAGGTAAGAAAGATAAAGACTTTGACAGGCAGACTTTGGTCTGAGTGTGCGAAATAACATAAGAATCACTTTGTCAACTAAGAAACATATACAAGGGTTTGCTGTGGTTACACAGGCCTGTGGTATGACGACCAGTAGCAAATTATTTTTTTCTCTCTATTCATTCAGCACTGGTGCCCCATCACAGCAAAAATCATTACTACCACTACTAGAGTAGATATATAGTTTATAGTATGTATAGTTTAGCCAGATTTCCCTCCAAAACACAACAGGTGTAGTCCAGATGTTTTGAATTCATTCTTCTACGATAAAAGTGTCCTAAGGAAACCCTCAATTGAACCATAACTGGGACTGAAACAGGGACAAAAAACTGGAACAAAAACAATTATTCCCAAGCACCATGGCAACATAAAATTACAGGGAATAAACTTCAGTACAGGATCTTGTGTATTGTGCAAGAGATGTGTATAGATTAGGGACTAATTTGGTGCATGCTTCATCGAAAGTAAAGACACTTCATCCCAGACATCACAGAGAGATAGTAGGACTCACCAGAGGAGAAGTACAGTAGGGAGGGGGCTGATTTATTGAGGACTGCTGACACATAACAACCCTCTCCCACTGCATTTTCACAGCAAGGGCCTGAAGACAGACAAGCTGCCGGCTCACGTGTTCGAGATCGATGAAGACGCCAAAGATGAGGTGAGTACAGGGGGCCTGAGGGCCGTAAGATCAGAGACATTGATTATTGCATGGAGGGAGAGTGGTCTGCTGTTGACTCTGTGCCCTTTATGGATGATTTGCATCACGCATACATATACAGCTCTTTGTGTGCTGTCAACCATGCTTGGAAATGAATGATCCTTTTAATCTTTTGAATCATGAAAATGACACATTGGTTTGTTTGATCATGGTTAGACTGACAATCATATAAAGCAGCCATGTCCAGCCTGGATTTGAGTGTTATTGAGCATCAGCAGAAACAAAGAGTACAGCAAATCGTGTCGCACGTCATTTACGCTTTTTCTCTTCCAACTTTCAAGTCACTTTCCACTGTATATTCTTGGAGAAAGCGAGAAAGCGAATAAGAGATGCCTTGAAAATGAAATTTGGAAAAACAATGCTTTTTCTTTGCTAAAAGCCTGCCCCTTGGCTGACTTCTCAGTGAAGAGGGAACTGTGGTTTAGAGAGTCACTACGACCTATACTCTCTGGGTCCTTTAGTCCATCCGGCAGTACGGCCCCACGGAGACTGAGTGCCGGGCAGTGAAACCAGAAGCCTTATAGTCCCTATAAATAGCCTTCATCGACCCTCCTCCCCCTACCCTCCAGCCGGATACGGATAAACTTAGACCGAAAAAGGGTTGTAATTGAAGGGGGAAAAAATGCTGCCCTGCTGCTGTGACAGGGAGGAGGGAGAGCAGAGGGCTCTATCGCTCCTCGAAACAGCCCTGGCTAATGTTACAGTCCTTCCTACATGTCCTTTCTATCTGAGACGGGCCAGTCTTGTTGGTGCAAGCACATTTAACGCGCACTCTACACCCATTCCTTTATAGCTGAGAGTACATGCTTTTATATCCTCTCCCCTCCTTGAATAACCATAATAATTAATTGATAATAACGCAGGCAGGGAGATTGGGAAAAGAATGGGTGCGCAGAGTGCCACTAGAGGTACTTACTTGCGTATTGCGTATGAGGTGGGGTGTGTGTAGTCGTCATCTTCTGTCGATCGCTGTGTCTGAGGGCCATTTGAAGAGAGGGAAGGATGGGTGATTCAGCGAGGTGAGCAAGGAGAATAGCCAACCAATTAGATTACAGGACGAAGCTGGAGAGAGAGGGGGATGCATAGACGAGTGCGGCGGACAGAGTGCCACTTCAATGTGATTAGGGCTGTCTCGCTTTTGCACACTCATACCTTTGACTGGATACACATACACCTCAACCCACCCCACCCCTGCTCACTCAATGTCATTGTATGTTTTGTAACTCTGTCATGTTTGTGGCTTTTATCTAAGTGGATTATGCCTCCTCGTACTGTGAATTCCCTTGTGTGGCTGGATGCATATTCCCTGTATGAGTGTGCGCATGTGTGTGTGTGAGTGCTCAATGAGAGCCCAATGAGAGCCCGTTCCCTTGTGATGAATGTTTGCACTTTCCATGGCGCTGATGAACGGTCTCATGATGGTTTTCCCACTGCAGTGGAGATGGAAAGGGTGGGCTGAAAGGACGGAGGTTCAATTATCATGACCCCTTTTATGGGAGACCACAGAAATTCTCCTCCTTATTAAGTTAATTGATTGGACAATGTGTGATTAGAGATGATGGGATTTCCCACTGAATTGGGTACTTATATAACTGTGATCAGTGAACATTCCTTGCCGCCAGCTTCTTGGCAGTAATGATAGTGTGTGTGCATGTGCGTGCGTGAGGAAGGGGGGGGTGTCCATCCGTCAGTCAAACATGATCTCTCAGGTGATATCTCAGACTGTGCTGGTCTGATTGGCCTAATGGGGGGGCTTTAATTAAAAGTCAAAATTTCAAACTTTGAAAGGCGATTTTAACGATATAAACGGTGTGTGTGTATGTCTGTCTGTCTGTCAGGACTCAGCATCACTGTGCTCCCAGAGGGGAGGCATCATGAAGCAGGGCTGGCTACAGAAAGCAAACATCAACAGCAGCCTGTCTGTCTCCATGAGGGTGAGTCACCACCAGACATCCTCTCTGTTATTCATACAACATAACACAACAACAAATACAACAACAGCAACAATATGTAGGCTTTAGGACACAACTAAGTAGGCATGTGCTATCCACTATCACATACATGACATTACATAAAAGCAAGTATGAGTAAAAATTGTAAACAGTTGCAGCTCTGCAGCCTGCTCTGTTCAATCAGGCATTTAAATCATCTTAGTGGAGCAACATAAACTTGCACGATAACGGATGTGCTTAGAAGCCTTATTTCAATTTTTTTGTCACAAGGTGAGCCGTTAGCAATCAATCCTCATGATTTTCTCTCTATCGATGTGACATTCAGGTGTTCAAGAGGAGGTACTTCTATCTGTCCCAGCTCCCCGACGGCTCCTACATCCTCAACTCCTACAAGGATGAGAAGAACTGCAAGGAAACCAAGGGATCCATCTATCTGGACTCCTGCATCGATGTCATTCAGGTACATTGTCCTAGAGCTAAGGCTGAGATATAAATCAAAGAAATATCAGTAAACAACTGAGAATACTGCTATCTTTAAATTGCAAGAATATTCTGGTACTGTACCAACAAATCAGGCTGCTTGTCAAGTCGTCCCAATCCTAAGCATTAGTATTTAATCTCTACTCATTTCTCTCCCTCAACCATTTTCTTTAACATTTTCTATGCACTGAAAATGTATTTACATTTTTGTCACAATCAACAATATTCATCAAAAAATCTCGATATGATTTTTTTTTGGTGACATTTATGCTTCAAATGCCATTGGCCCTGCTTGGACCTGTTTAGACTCAAGGGCTTTGGGTTTTCTCGCTCTAGTCAGGGGCAAGTTCACTAACAGCCATTAGCCCTCAAGTGTATTTTAGGTTTGTAATGAAATGTTTGGGTTGGACTCAAACTTTCAGGCCTTAGTCAAGCTGAGCACTGGTCTCACCCAAGGGCACCTTATTGTTTCATCAGTGGTATACTGTAGACAAGCCAGTCCTGTCCCTGCCTGCTCCAAAGTTTGTCCAATTTGTTGCTGTTAATTTCATTTTTCTGAGATCTCAGACAGAATGTAAAGACAATTGCTGTAACAATCAGCATCATTATTTTAACAGTGTAACTAAAGCTTCTTACACAAAAAGGTTACATTGCATAAAGGTTTGAAATTATATAGAATGAAACATGAAAAGTGGGATCATATAAAATAGAAGCAAAACAGTAAATTGGCAAACGCCTATAGACTTATCATGCTTTTCTAGTTGAATGGAACTCATTTTGGTGCACTTCCCACTGTGGGTTTCTCATTTCTTGGCACGAGCATCCACCCTCGTGAAAGTCAGTGTGTTTCCTACTCTCCACTTCTGCCATGCTCCAGCAGCTTTTAGCTGCTTTCATGGGATGGATTTAATGCATTCCACTGACGTGGGCAGAAACAGATGAAGTCTGGTTCTAGCAGATTTGTCAGTGGCTGCTTCTGGCTCTTGGCACAGCATGGTACCTCAGTCAGGTCTGGACTCACTGGTGAGTCTGCCAGGAAGCTTTCACATCAATGAATGCACACAGTAGATGAATGGGAATATGGAGAGTGCGACCTGTTTTGCCTGCAAAGCAGGTGTTGTACCTGTTGGATAAGAGCTTTTCATTTTAAAAGCTAATTATGTTTGAAAGACTCTCGCAAACTTTAGGAGGGAATAAAGGCACATTTTATAGTACTTTTCCTCACAATATTGGTGTTTGGATATTTCACCCTAACTCTAAAAGTGCTCATTGTGATTCTCAGGGAACAGTTAATGTCGGGATGAGGGAAAATATCAACCCCCTTATTATCAGAAATGCGCTATTAGATCCCTCATTAGTTTTAATTGTCTGGGGAGAAAGTGAGGGGAAAATAGCCCACCATGCCTTAACCTAGCACTGCATCATAAAATATTTCTTCCCCTTTCAGTGCCCTAAGATGCGGCGTAATGGCTTTGAGCTGAAGATGCAGGACCGCTACAGTCACTACTTGGCTGCAGACAGCGAAGCCGAGATGGAGGAGTGGGTGGTCACCCTCAAACAGGCTTTGCAGAGCAGCACTGAGGCCGGTCAGGACAGGAGGAATGGTGGGGACTCACTAGACTGCGCCCTGGGTGAGTCCTACATTCATTAAACAACAGACAGGGATACATATTATTTAAAGTTACTGTGCAGTCATGGTCCATTTTCCTCTGAAAATATGTCATCATGTAGCATGTTTAGGCTTAACCTTTGAGCCTTTAGTAATTGTAGCCAGGTTTACAGTAGTCTCTTTCCCTGGCGGTGGATCCCCTGAGCTTAGGTTTGAGCCCTGTGTTATGACATTTTAATGGCTGGAATGTTTCTGTGATATAGAGGCTTAACCCTATGCCTACAGTAACTGCCAATAGGTGAGCCAGGGAAATGATATGCTTGCTTGTCAACTGTAAATTCTACCCAAAGACTTCCAACTGCACAGGTACATCAAGTATCATAGCTTGGGATGATGTACATATCAAACAGGAATCTGAAGAATGTCTGGCCTGTTATTTTTATACCTGCTAATTTCCTTTTATTTCCCCTCCCAAATACTCCTCAATTGTTTGTTACTTTAGGGGGAAGTTATTGTGAACTGTTGAACTTGGTGTCCCGAACTATGGAAGGATACAATTTGTGCGTGTCCTGCCAGAATCTCAAAACCAATCGGAAAAATGAAGGCCCCCTTCATTTTTCCGATAATAATAGACCCTCTGCAGAATATTCCACTGAAACCAAATAAGCCTAGCTTGGTCACAAATCTCCAAGTTGCTGATGAGAGATTGGGAGGTTTTCCAGAAAGGCAGAGAGGCCTCTGGAGAAAACATGGCTGGTCCTTTGTCACCCCTTCACAATAGCAAAGGGAGTCAGCAGAAGGGGGAAAGTCTTCTTTGAGATTTGGCCAATATATTAAGGAAATGCCTCCCACTGCTCTATAAGATATCACTCAGACAGTTTTGCCTACCTGGGAGACAGAATTTTGCCAACAGCCAGAAAGGGGGCCATTACAGGAAATGCTGTGGCAGCATTTAGATTCAACCTTTACTATGAGCGCAGTTTCTGTGTTATGATCGATTTGCAGTAACCCAATTTGTTGTCTGTCTGAGGATTTTTTTTGTACAGCTATCGCCTGTATTCATATAGGATCATTGGATATTACAGTTGTTATACTATGTCATAGTGATGTCTGCTTTGTGATTGACACTTCCCCTGTCCAATCAGATGATGACACTGCCAGCCAAGGGAAAGGAGAGAGCCTGTTGGAGAGCTTGGGGAGGAGCTTACACCCTGAACTCATGAAGGTACTGCACAGATTTAGCAGTCGTCGTTGTTGGACTAGCAACACCTCAGATCTCTAATCTGAGAATCAGATGAATGGAGGGATGGGTGGGTGGATTGATTGGTTAGTTGACTGACTGATAGATGTAGAGCTATATAAAGGCCTACTTCAAGGTTGTGCCGATGATGTATGAGGAAACGTCATTCGTGCACCTAACAACACAAGGTTAAGGATAGTGAGAGAGAATTCATGTATTCATCTTGGCTTCATCTTTTAGTGATCAAGGGTTAATTAGCCTGAGCTTCCTTACTATGCAGCATTTCTATAATCTATGATTTCCAAATATTAACATGATTCATTATGTATGAAAAATATGATAAAAGATAATATGTTGCTTGGAAGAGTCGTAAAAGAGCAGCTCTTTTGTTTGAGTCTCCACATTACAGTCAGTTGTCTGACCCTGAGAACAGCAGTGTTTATCCCGCAGAGACCACGCTGCTTTAATGTGTCTATAAACCCAGAGCTACACGCAGACAACAAAGCCCTCTGTGATCTGCTGCTGTTTCAGTCTGTTTGCTCTAGGCCACTCCAGCACAGCTCTTCCCTCTCCATATAATAGACCAGTTCAGTTTGTCCACAGGCTGGACGTTGTGAGAGGAGAAACAAGGAGAGGAGAAGAGGGGAAAGGGGAGGATTAGGGCTCTCACCGTGACCAGAGGCTTTTTGCTTTGTTTGTCTAGATGAGATCTCCTTCTTTCTCTGTCTGGGTTGTTGGACTCTCGTTTGTCTCTCTCCAGGGGGAAACTCAGTGAATCTGTCTAGGCCCATTTCCCTGTAAACTACTCCGTGTTTGTTTTGAGACCCTCATTTCCATTGTCCTATTTCTCTGAATCTGTCTCATTGTTATGGCTTTGCTTACAGTGTATCATGTATGGATGAAATTTACCAAATTTCAAGTTTAAATTTACTATGTTTCAAATGTACTGTTGTCTAATAATGATACTAATAATAGTAATAAACTTTATTTGTTTTATTACTTAATATGTTTTTTTCCTGATTTGTCATTCTTCCTCCATTCTCTTTCTGTGTCTCTGCAGTACGCTAGAGAGACAGACCAGCTCAATAAAATCAACAGGAACGAAGGCAGACAAAAGCTTTTCTCTCTGGATCCTGAGACGCAGGTATAGAATTGGCCTGTCTGAATGCTTTGTTGATTTATCTATTTCAATATTGATTTTAAACATTTTGTTTGTCCCTTTTTCCATCATATTACACTGTTTCTCTCCCTCATCCTCTTCCCCTCATCTGGACTATTCTGTTCCTCCTCCCTCTCCACTCATCTCCTCGCTTATCCTCTTTCCTGTCCACTGCATCGATCTCACTTTATTCCTCTCCATTTGTGTTGTGCTGTCTTGTTTCTTACTGCCTCCTGGTTTTCTCTTCCATCCTTTCCTTCTCTCCTCCCTCCTGTCTGATATCCAGAGGCTGGACTTCTCAGGCATCGAACCAGACGTGAAGCCTTTCGAGGAGCGTTTCGGCCGTCGTGTTGTGGTCAGCTGCCACGACCTGACCTTCAGTCTCCAGGGCTGTGTTAGTGAGAAGGGAGACGGCGTCCTCACCAACGTACGTCATCACCTCAACTCCACAACATAGATTCCTTTCATTTTTTTATTTCTAATATTTACTACTTAAAACACACCACTACTACTACTACTACTACTACTACTACTAATAATAATAATAATCATAATAATAACAATAATAATAATAACAAAAATATAAATTAAAACAAATAAAAACAGTAAGGCACCACAAGATAAAATACACCCCCGAAAAGCAAGTCTATAAAACAAGTATTAAGAAGTGAAAAAAGATGATGTTGCTGCTTGTCTAAGGCCCTGAGTCAGGTTGTTCCAAAGCCAAAAACGGTCACGTTTAATCTTAAAGCTACAATATGCAAGCTTTTGCCTTGAGGCAGCAAAGTCTATTGCAATTTCTGTCTTCTTCCCCTGCAGTTGGTCAAGTTCCCACCTACATTTGTCACTCATCTTAATGAGCTGTCTCATGAAATCTTAGAAGCTCGCTACTCAGCCCTTTCATCTCCTTAAGACGCTGCCACATGTTTTTTTTAACGGGCCACATGTTTAGCTTCGCAGTACGCTTTTCGCCATTGTTGTTGTTGCTATGACTTACCTGCACTGCAGCCACGACCTTCACCTTGGTAGCCACAACCAGCTCACTACTGACCACGCCCACAGCAAATTGTATACGCTCCAAAATGTCCCCAACATCATTGAAAAGCCAATTTCAATCTAACAGGGATTTTATGTGTTGCTACAGTGTTGCCCCAGATAATCTGTCTTCATAATTCATATTGGCCCATCTAGAAATGGTTCCTGTGGTAGCCAGGACAGGATACAGCTAGACACTGCAGAAAAGCTAGACTGGAAGAGAATTTTGTGTGATATTAATTTTCATTTTGCTCATAATAAATTGCAGCAAGTTTGATTTAACATTACCATGCAGTCATACCTGCTACTGTGAACTATTGCTACATTGTAAACCCTCCTTTTTTTTACTTTGGATGGAAACAATTGAGCCTCAAACTACATCGCCCCAGACCAACAAGGACTTAAGCTTATGCAGATGGTCAGTCGATGAATAGTGTATATGCTGAATACTCTGTGATGAATGAACATCTCGCTGTTAGGATGAGGCAGAAGTTTAGAGCAGGGCTGAGCTCTACCTTCGTCAGAGTCAATTACTCTAGTCATAAAACATCGGGTTAAATCTCCTGCATTAGGAGCATTAGGAGGGCTGGGAGGAGACGTAGACTGACTGATTTGTGTGGTTTGGAAGCTGTTAAACTTCTCTCTCTGTTTCCCTACCCATCCTCTCGTCCTCCTTTCCTTTCACAAACTGAAATAGGCTTAATGTTTCCTGGAAGGAGTGAGGCTTGTCCATCAAGTCAGGATCATCACGCTTGGCATAAATGCATAGTCATTCAAACATGTGTGGGCTTGGCTTGTATAGAGCACATATTTTCAGACACACACGAACACCAATGCAGACTGACATAGAACTAGTGTTCGACCAATATGAGTTTCTGAATGATCACTGATATTTTTGGAATGAAATTGCTGATAGCTGATCTTTTGTGCTGGTATTTTGTGCTGTACATTTAAATTTGGCCATTTTCATGCCAAGAAAATTCCCCAAAATACAATGATTCAGTGTTTACCCCAGAATTTTATTCTTTCCATGGTGGGAAACTCTCTGAAACAACATTTAGACCATCATGGGACACTAAAACCCTAAAGGTGGATTAGCTCCTTAAGGCGGGACGAGGCAGATTTCATTTTGCAGGCTTTACAGACTCTTGAAGCTGGTTGAGTAAAATCATATCTTCACCATCATAACAGCGGTGGGCAACATGGTTATTATTGAAAGTCCAATATTGGCCCAATATATTGGTCTAACCCTACTACAAACATACTCTGTCTCTCTCTGTCTTTCTTCCTTTCTATGTATCTCACTTTCTCTTTCTCTGTCACATACTGTATGTGGGCATAATGAACCACATACCAACACACACACACACACACACACATCCACACTCTCCCCTCTCCTCACATTCAAGCCATTTCTCTGCTGTACCCCAGGTGGAGCCGTTCTTCATCAGCCTGGCTCTCTTCGACGTCTCTAAGAGCTGTAAGATTTCAGCCGATTTCCACGTGGACCTCAACCCGCCCTGTGTGAGGGAGATGCTGACTGACGCCTCCGGCCAACTCTCCCCTTCATCAGACTCAGATGGCGGAGGAGGGGTCGGGGAGGGAGGAGGAGGAGGAGGAGTCGTCGTGATGAATGGAGATGGAGGGAAAGGGAACGGCCTCCCGTTTCTCCAGAGGGTGTCGGAGTCTCTTCTGCGATTCCCTACACAGGTAGCAACTTGATTTTATCACTCAGCTGTCACTCACTCAGATTGAGTAAATGCATTTGCCTGAATCACAGATACAGCGGCCATTCAGAACTGGGTGTGAAACTTGAGTCACTGTTAAATCATCCATACATTATTGGGTTTTTGGAAAGCATCTTTTGAGATTGTTGCCTTTGATGATTCTATGTATTATTATTAATAATAATAATAATAATAATAATAATAATAATAATAATAGTAGACTTTATTTGTAGCACCACAAGATAAAAAAAAGTTAAGACATCACTTAAAAGCAAGTCTATAAAAATATGTTTTAAGAAGTGATTTAAAAGACGATACTGATGCTGCTAGGCTCCTCAGGCAGGTCATTCCAAAACCAAAACCCCAATCACCTTTAGTCTTTTCCCTCTTTCACCATCATCAGTGCAACCTTATCAGGCAATACACACCCTACAATTCCCCAGCCCAGTATGGTCATGATTGGGTGTTGTCCTCAGCACTGCCTAGTTTTGGAGCTGTCCTCTCTCCTTACACTGTTCACTGAGGTGTTACAGTACTGCAAAGCCACACACACTACATTTCCTTTCTGCGGCTGGGCGGGACCAGGGAAAACTGCCCAGTTGACTGATTTCCCTGCTCTCTTCTGAGGTCAGAGGACTGACATAGCACTGATAGAGCATTTGAGCCTCGTACACAAAACATGACAATTGTGTTTTTCATATCGATTTCCCTCTTTCAGTCATGTTCAATTTTCATGTGATTGTAGTATTTCCAGATGGTGGCTGTATCTCTCTGCTGGATTTTGTACCGTAGGCTTTTGGACATGGACCAAACATTGTTTCAGAAATCTGAAAATCTTTGAAAGGATCCTCTTCAATTGCCAGTATAACTCAACATTTGCAAGCTATTTCAAAATCTCTTCATTGCCAGTTTTGTAATGTAAGCTCTGCCACTTGTCACTTCTCCAATATTTTAAGCCTATAGTTTATTGAGGAAAGAATAACATCTATGTGTGAGTATTACTCTTGGCTCAGGGTATTGGCACATAGTGTAAAGTCCTGCAGGTGGTTTAGGATACACACACACACACACACACACATGCTTGACTCATTAATATGATTAAGTCAGCCAGCAAGACTGGTACCCTGCAGTAAATCAGGGACAGTTAGATTTACTCAGGTCACATATTCTGACAGCCGCCAAATTCGGCCTATCAGAAATGGTGACCCCTATAGTTTTGCCTTCCTGTTGTCACAAGTGCTTTGCTGTGTACAAACATATGGTATGATGTTTCAACATGACAGATTTTGTTTAGTGTGAGCCCATACACACACCCACACACTTCCCATTCTGTGAAAAGAGACATGATTGGACTATCATGACAACAAATGGAAAAAATAAAAATAACCTGAACATGAGAAGATGGATAGGGGCGAGACAGAAACATGGAAGTTCCAGTGTAGCATACAGAGACTGATAGCAGACCAGCTTGTTTGAAAGCTGCAGACATAAAATAAAACAACCGTTCCAAGCTTACGTATGTCCTAATTATGGTCTTAATGTACAGTAATGTGGACCAACTTCTGTGAAATGTCTAGACCAGGAGAACATACACTTGTACACACATCATACACACACACACACACACACATACAAACATAGCAGGGTCTACGTCTGTGATTAGTGTGCTGTTATAGCCTGGTAGGCCGCAGTGTAATTTAGGTGCGCTGGGTGTGGTCCAAGGACAGAGCCTCCACCGCTTCTACCCTCCAGCTGCATCAGCAGGAGTTCTCTGGACGTCTCCGTTGCCGTTCACAAATCTAATAAGTTTGGCTGGGGGCAAAAATTAAAAGGATACGTAAAAAGTTCCTGCCTTTGTTCTTCTGCTAGCAGTTGTGCCCCTTGTTCTCAGTGAGGATTGCAAACACCATTTTGGAAAGTACAATAGTGGAATGTTTTTTTCCTCTTAGTGTGACAAATGTCTGGTGAGGAAAAATGTATAATGTCAATGTTCCATCAAGGTTGAAACTAGAGGAAGCTGTGTGTGGTTGTCTTGAACCTGTGAAGGGCAATGAATCAGGGCAGATGGGAGTAGACGGGCAGCATTATGGGCTGGAGCATAACTAGGGTGTGTGTCTGACTGACTGGCACGCTGTGTTCCTTGTGTCATCTGACTCGCCTCGTGCACTGGCCTTTTTTAGAGTGTATTATTAATGAGGTGCAATTTATAGTGTCATAACATCTAGTTCTATTTTGATTGAGATCAGCATTAGCCTCTACGTGTGTGTGACTAAATGCTCTCTTAATGTTGTAACTTACTTATGTTATTCATCTTTCATGAATTCCAAAATGAATTCTTGTGCCTCAGTCTAGCTTCCCTCTTCTTTTGGGGCGCTCTGCCGCTCCCACTCAAGTAATTCTTTATTACATATGCTTTTGTCAGCGTTTTACGTGTCTTCACATGGCCGTGCTCGTGTGTGCATGTACATTTTCTCCCCTTGTGAGTGTTTGTGTGTATTGACACTGTGAGCTCAAGGCTGCCCCATCTCACCAACCGAAAATAGTTGCAAGCCCCATGTGGTTTTCCTGTATAAGCTCAGCCACTTCCCCTGCACTTGTGAGACTGAAGAGAAATTTTCATAAGAATGGCAAATTAATTAATTGATGTGAGTGTTTTGATGAAAGGAGTTCACCTCAAAAACCTCTCGTCAGATATTGGCTAACGTGGCCAATGAGCCAAATTCCAAAAAGGTTGGTATAGACCTTTAATTTCCCATCAAGCTAACTTCTCTTCTCCCCCCTCTATCTTCCCAATGGAAAATTCCTCACTAGGAGGGTTAGAGGGAACAAAGGGTAGACTCATTATGTACTCACAGCCTGCCAATATGAATCATTACCAAGGATCTTGTTGAACGCCACATCATCAAGCCCATACACTCATTCATCTTTTAATGGTTTGCTCATCTCCTCCAGGGCATCTTTTCAGTAACCAACCCTCATGCTGATATCTTCCTGGTGGCGCGTGTGGAGAAGGTTTTACAGAACGGCATCACCCACTGTGCCGAACCCTACATCAAGACCTCCGACATCAACAAGGTGTTGTGTCCCTTCTCATTTCATTGAAACACATCCACATACCCAAACCACTGCTGGACGGTCTAGATTGGTTTCATTTCAGCCACTGAACTAGTTTTCCCTAGAGTTTCCCTGCTGGTGTAAATGAGCAAGAATAAAGGGAAGTGATAATTTGTGAGGTCGGTTTGTATAATTCATACAGAGTAGTAGTTTGTAGGAAATCCAATGTTACTACCTGTTACTTATATTGCTGCCTTGTTGGGTTTTTCTCCGCATCGTCTTTGTATTTCATGTGTGTGTTTGCCCATCTCTTCGCAGACTGCTCAGAAGGTCCTCAAAGCTGCCAAGCAGACATGCCAACGCCTGGGCCAGTACAGGATGCCATTTGCCTGGGCTGCCAAGTAATACAGGAATAACCCATAATATTACTCAGTAATACATTTGTGTTCATCTGTGTTTGGATTCATTTGTGGAATAGTGCAATAAGACACTCACCATAATAACAGAATGGCTTAGATGGCAGAGCTGCCTTCACACTTATAATGTCAATTTTAAGATGGATATCCTCTTCTCGTTTCAGAGGTCCTGTAAAGATTTCTAAATTTTAGGTAGGAGTCAAAATGGCATCCAACCAATATGGGTTTTTGAAGGCCGATACTGATAATTTTGGATTAAGGCTGCCGATTGCAGATATTTTGTACCGATTAGAATTAGTTCAGGTTAAGGGCTTCCTATAGACAACCAGTGCAGTATTGATCAAAATATGTAATAAAAAAAATTAACTGCATCAGCCAGCCTATTGGAGATGGACAGCACTGACTGAGTTCAGTATCAGTCCCTAGTGTGCAATATTCTACTGTATATGTGAGGCAGGCCTACAGCCGTGTTTTCATCTGGTTCCAGGCAGGTGTTTAAAGATGCTCAGGGCAGCCTGGACATGGATGGGAAGTTTTCTCCTCTCTACCGCCAGGACAGCAGCAAAGTTTCCACCGATGACATCATCAAGCTGCTGGCTGACATCAGGAAGTGAGTCATCGCCAACTTCTGCTGTGTTTGTCAGTGCTTAGTTACTGTAGTGCAAAACAATAATACATCAAGACTTCCACCAGGGACCTCTACGTATACATAAACAGATTTCCAATAAATCATTCAAATAAATGTCCTCTATTCAGACTTGACGGCGCATCACCAAAATATGGATCCGTTTATCACATTGTCTTGGTTCTGCTTCTCCTCTGCAGGCCTGAGAAGAGCAAGCTTCAGACCATCCCTGGACAACTGAATGTCACCATTGAATGTGTCCCACCTGACTTCTCAAGTGTGTAGTCCTTTCTGTACACCCTCCTTATCCTAACATTTGTCTCTGTAATATTGTTTACATTGTGAAGTAAAAATTCCTGCCTTGAAAAAACGTGAACCACTGCAATATACAGCTATGCGTGAGCTGTCATGGATCCCCACTTTTTATAGGGATTCAATACATCAATAAGTGACTACTAAAATCTGCAGTACTCAGTTATCTGACGCCATGTTCAGACCGGACGCGCAAGCGAAGCGAATGGCTGCGAGCACGCGAGCTTGGTTGTTCACACCAGACGCGAATTTCTCTGCGCCAGTCACCAAGCAATTCTCATCTCCACTGGTTTTCAATGTAGGAGTTTGGTGTCTCTCTCTCTCTCACTCTCTCTCTCTCTCTCTCTCAATTCAATTCAATTCAAAGGGGCTTTATTGGCACATACGTTTACATTGCCAAAGCAAGTGTGAAATAAAAACAAAAAATGTACATACAATCTCTCTCTCTGTCTGCTTGTGTGCGTGTGCCTGCACGTCTCTCGCTCTCTATTTAGACACAGACTGTATATATAGGCTGGACAGCCAGCGCCATCATCAATCAAGGTGTTTTATTTTGAAATTTGTTATATTTTGAAAATTGACCGGATGCTCTATGCCGTTCCTGTGTCTGACTTCCTGCCCAGCTTGACACAATTGCTCGCAATTCACGAAAAAATAGACCAGACACTGAAACGATCGCTGCAGGGCACGGCCATTCGCGGTGATTCCGCAGCTGGTCTGAACGGCACATTGGTTAACATGGGCGCCGAAAGCAAACTGCCAGCGCTTACGCGTCCAGTCTGAACCCGGCCTGAGCCTGCTGTAGTTATACGGGAAAAATACTTAGTCTATAATTAAACTATAATTTCTTGCTGTGTGTAAACTGTTAACTATGTGCACCGGTTTTAGACATTTTAGGCATTGATGTATCTCACTATACCTCACGAGAAACAGGAGCACAACAGTTACAGGGATGGTTCACTAACTCCTCTCCTCCTCCCTCCAGATACAGTCACCTCCTCTTACATCCCTGTCAAGCCCTTCGAGGAGGGATGTGAGAGGGTGTCTGTTGAGATGGAGGAATTCCTCCCCGAGGAGGCCAAGTACAACTACCCCTTCACCACCTACAAGAACCACCTCTATATATACCCCCTGCAGCTCAAATATGACAACCAGAAGACCTTCGCCAAGGTGTGCGTGTGTGTGTGTGTGTGTGTGTGTGTGTGTATATATGTGTGTGTGTGAGATTCAGAATCAGGTTGGATTGGTAGATCGTGAAAGGACGGCTGGCTGGGTGGGTGGGTATGTGGATGGTGACGGTGGAAATGGATGAAGAAAAATGATTGTGCATGCACTGGAACACCACTACCAAAAGAGATTGAAGCACATTTCACAAATTGGCTTCAGTGGGTCAAATTCACTCTTGCTGATTACGTACTTGGTGTATTGATTGAATGATGTAATGTTTTCTCTCTGCCAGGCTAGAAACATTGCAGTCTGCGTCCAGTTCCGAGATTCAGATGAAGAAGGTGCAACTCCTTTAAAGGTGAGTTTAGGATGAAATGTGGAGGTCAGGGGGATGATAATCCGTCTAAAGCTTTAAAATATGGATGCACCAATATGACAGCGAGCTGGATTGGTTATTGGAAACGGAATTCCGCTCTTTAAGTACACTGTTAAAATTGTGAAACAGGAAGTTGTATGACATGGTTCAATCATATATTTATCTTCTTATGATGCAAAGGGTGGTAGAGTCGTTTCCCAGCTTGAACCTGGTATTTAGGAGCTTTAGATGGATAGGAACAACCTTAACCAGAATGGGTTCACACAAATAGGTTTTAACTGTTGCATATTTATTTTAGTAAAAAACATACAATTGGATCAGTACTTGTAGTTAAAGCTTTGTACTCAAAATCAGTATGGCCAATGAAATACGTTTTTATTGTCAGATCTTTTCTTTAAATGTAATTATTTCTGTAGATAATAGATGTTGATATGTGAAATGATACTAATATGCCTGGTTAAAGGGAAAGTTCAGGGTTTTTAGAAGCCTGTTATCAGCATAAGTCAGCAGGGAATGCAGTTCCTTCTCCTCACCATCACGTGCAAACATTTATTTCCGGAAGATGTTGTAATAGTAAAAATGATGATTTCATTCTCCATTGACTTGCAGCAGCATTGCTTACAAATGCTGCCAGGCAGCTGGTGTGAATTTCTCAAAACAATAGCATTGCCATGAAACCTTTTTGAATTTCCTAAGTGAAAACTTGATGTGATTAATAGGAGAGGCCTCTAAAAATCCTGAAATGTCTTTTTAATGTGGTAGAGAAGATGAGGGGATTCAAAAGAGAGAGAGGACATGCTGTTCGCAAAGTGGAAGTCAGAGTACAGCTGAGGGGCCAGAAAAGGAGAAAGGAAAAGCTTGCAGAAGCTGGTTATTACAGCTGGCAAGAGGAGATAATGAATGGTCACTTGCGCTCTCTCTGTCTGTCAGTCTGTCTGTCTGTCTGTCTCGCTCTCTCGCTCTCTCTATTTCTCTCTCTCATTGCCACACGTCAAATATTTGTGGGTGGAAACAGTCATCAAAGGACTGTGGATTTTTTTTCTTTTCCAGCAGGAGGAAATAAAATGGAAATTCTTAGACATGGATTGCCAAAACATTTACACTTCATGAGCTTGATAACAGAACTCCAGACAGACAGATTAGCACGCATCCATGCGTATAACATCTTAGATACACACACGCGGTCTGGGTACGAACAATGCCTGACGGACGGCTTGGCAGGCTAAGTTGTTTACAAACATTTCCTGAATTTTACATAGCACAGAATCTGATTGAGGGGATCTCTGTTATCTTTGTCATAAATGATAGTTTGCTCATCAGCCCAAGCTACATTTGTGAGCTCAAGTTTGATTTATTTCAGTGTTTACCTCAATTTTGTGAAGGTACGCAGACATTTTGTTGCATAGCATATCCATTACTGTGTGTGAAATTA
>CABFOQ010052831.1:0-10206 GCA_900660455.1 Gephyroberyx darwinii
CACATATATATATCCATAATCTCAGAGCTCAGAGTTGCTGTAGGCAAACAGGGGAACTGCCTTGACATCCCATTAAAGAGTAGTTGGGTGTTACTAATACTGGGTCAGGGTCTGTTACATCAGATGACATGTACTCTAGAGGTTTTGCATTCAAGATACCTTCTCCCCTCCTACCAAAGTGATAAGATAAGATAAGATAAGATTCATTTATTAACATCTTGGGTGCACGCATGCACTAACACACACAACACAACACATGCGAGGGAACACACACACATGCAGGTAGGGTGTCCGAAATGAATTCAGTCTCTGCATTTAACCCATCCTAGCCAACCGTCCTCCAGGGGCAGCCAGGAGCAGTGGGCAGCCCTCTTCCGTAGGCGCCTGGGGACCAACTCTGTCTTGACTCCTCGTCGTGGTCGGGACAGGATGTTGCATGTTTTTAGATGGGGGTTCTTTTTTATAGGAGGAGACCCATGTGAACACGGGGAGAACATGCAAACTCCACACAGAAAGGCCCGGGAGATAACAGTGCAAGCACTGCGCCACCGTGCCTACACCGTACCTACATGGGGGATTCAAGTGAAACTTTATTTGTTTCTTGGTAAGCTGGCTTTGAAGGGATGGAGTGAGGTACAGATTTCAGAGGTGCTTGGTTAGGAAGGTAGCTATAGCTAGCCTGAACATAAGCAGAGGTGGTGTGGGCTTGATGCAAGTCAAGGTTTCAGGTCTGCCAGCATTAGCCTGAGAGCTATATGAAGCAGAAGCTGGACTTTCAATAGGCAATGAGAGAGGTGGAGATTCTAGTGTGGCATTCAAATGAGACACTGGGAAAGCAAGACTCCTATAAAATCCTCTCGTTAAAAATGTAACTGGCATTTAGAAAAAAAAGAAAAAAACATTTCATTATATAAAGCTTACCAAAATTATGACCAAATGAACCTTGCAGTTCATCACCAACATGGGACACAAAGGTCTCACAGTATTCAGGTATCATGGAGTAGCTAGTTTGCTCAACAATGTTAGCTAGTTGCATTCTGGATTAAATACAAAATGTTGAAAAAATAAATATTGAAATATATCCACCTTGGAAACACATTGAAATTAAGTCTCTAAATGTTGTTTCAAAAAGATAGTGTTGGGAGGGTTGAGTCAATATCTAGCACCTAACATGCTAGCTAAATGAGTTTATTCAAAAACAAATCAAATAACTGATTGATCAGCATACATTACGCCTTGCAATAATAATAATAATAATAATAATAATGGGAGGAAAGAGATGTAATGGCATCAATCCCCACTGAGAGTCTTTTGACGTTTTTGATTATTTGGCTGTTTGACAGTATTGTAAGTAAGTAAGTAAACTTTATTTATAAAGCGCTTTTTGAAACAAGAGTGACCAGGCGCTGTACAATGAAAACATTAAAGAAAATGGAAATAAAATAGAAGGTTAGAAACAGAAAAACAGAAAATAACAATATAAGGACATTAAAACTGCACAGAAGGCAAACACACAAACAAAGTGCTTACGAAACAGGTGTGTTTTTAACAACGTCTTAAAAACTATCCACTGACTCTGCATTTTTAATAACTAAGGGAAGACAGTTCCAGAGAGTGGGGGCTACAACTGAAAAAGCTCGGTCCCCCGTTTTTAGCCTCGATCTCGGGACAACCAGAAGGCCTTGGTCAGTAGACCTGAGAGATCTCAGTGATCTCACTGTGGCCAGGGGACACAATAATTCAGATAAGTAAAGTGGGGCCAGCCCGTGTAGTGCTTTAAAAAAACTCAATGGGTAACCAATGTAGAGAAGCCAACACTGGTGTAATGTCTGACCTATTGGGATTCTTGTATCTTCTATAAATAAAACCAATATGTAATCTGGACATGAAAAGTGAAAAGTGTGAGCCAGACATCAGATGCTGCCGTCTTATTCCACTGCATAATGATGTGGCAAGATTGTTTGATTGATTGTTTCAGTGAAAGTTGGCAGTCCGTTTCCCTTCAGTGCTGTAGTATTTCTTCTGATAGATCAGTGAGCAACAACAAGGAAGAAACAAGAGGAAAATGTGACAACAACGCATGGGCCAGATTATAATGTATGTAATCATAAATTCCTAAGTACACCCACTGGTTCACTCAGGAAACTATAATATTATTCCTTACTCCAAAAGAGAATACGGAGAGTATTCAGGTTTAACTGTTTGGTCACATTTTATCAAATTGCATGTTTGACGCAGAGACAAAAAAGCAAAAAAAATCATCTATGGAATTATTCCGAATTTGGTTGATCTTCTGATGTTGTATTCAGGCTTGTTTGAGTCACTTCTCATGGTGGTCATATTTCTGTTGGGGAAAGGAATACAGATCAGTGTGTGTTATTTCATTGGGATAAAACAGTGAATGAGGCAGAATAGGTGATTGGATGCTACCTGTACCTCTTGCCCTCGGCCTCATCAGTTGAATCAGGTAGCTCAGTTCCCCTAGTCTCAGGAAGCAGGAAGGAGAGAGCCCCACTGACCAATGAAAGGCTGCTGAAGACAGCGGTAGGTATGGCCCAGTGGTATATGGCCAACAGGTTGAGTAATGGAGACAACAACCCTGCAATTCTGAAACTTACGGAAGCCAAGCCAACAGCTGTTTGCCTGAAAGAGCGAAAGAGTTGCATGAAAAGATGCATTCAAATATTTGATTTGACAATATTTGACAAGAATAGAGTTTGGCCTGTCTACCTATTCTGCTTGCTATGGACCCTAATCCTGAGGCAGTTTGTCTGAAATAGGAAAATACAGAGTGCAGACATGTCCACCTCAGTAAGTTTAAGTGGTTCCTCTAAACTTGTGGCAACAAAGTCTTAGAGACCTGGTGGTTCCTCTGAAAAATCTTGTAGCTACTGCTAATTACTGCCACAGGCTATGAGCATGGAGAGAAGGGTTCTCACCCGCACCAAAGCCTAGCAGCACATCACCCCCATCCTCATCCACGTCCCAGTCAAGTACCGTATCACCTTCAAAATCCTGCTCCTTACCTACAAGTCCCTTCACGCTCTTGCTACCCAGTACCTATCAGACCTCCTCCATACCTACACCCCTTCCTGAAATCTCCGTTCCTCCGACACAGGACTACTCACCACCCCTCACACCAGGTTGCAGGTCCATTGAAGTATTTAAACAGCGGCTGAAGACCTTCCTCTTCAGCCAGGCCTTTGGACCCAGCTGCTGAACTGTGGCCCTGTCCTTTTTTGTCCTTTTGTCCTCTGTCCTTTGTTTGTCTTACTGTCTTCCTACCTTTTTCCCTAGTTGTTATTTTCCTCATTTTATCTAGTTCTTCTCTTTTCTATTGTTAAGTGCCTTGGGTACTATGAAAATGCTGGACCACAGTGGTGAGATGCATCATTCCCCCAGGTTTCTGATGTCTGAGATCTCATGTGACGGGACGGATGAGCAAACGAACAAATGGAGGGAGAGTCACAGTCACTCTCCCAATTTCATCTGAAACTGAAAAAAACCCAGCCTACCTGAGAGACGTTGGGAACAGCTCCTGAACATAGACACTGCATACGGATGCTGCCCAGCTCATGAAAAAACGTCCTGCGGTAGCTAAGAAGGTAACAGCAACGCCATTATCTGAAAGAGAACAATAGAGGGACAGACAGGGAAAAAATGCCACTCTTCCTTGAATAATATATCTAATGTATGTTACCTTGAGGAACAGCTAGAATAAGTACGCAAAGGACTCCCCCAGTCATAAGTGTTGACATCAGGGATAATCTTCTCCCCAAAACCTCTAACAGCCAGATGCAAAGTATATGCGCGGGTAGTTCAGTGAGACCAAACATAAGCTGTGTCAAGAAGATGTCCAAGCCAAAGTTTCCCACATTGAAGGTAAGGCAGTAGAAGGAAAGGTTCAATGAAAACCTTAATATAAATAAAAAACAATTAGTCATGTAGAGATGAATGTAACCAGACAGCATGAATTTGCGTGAAACATATGTTCATTACATGATTCAACTTTATTTTCTATTTGCAAATAGTAATTTAGCACTACTTAAATATTTCAATACTTTCCATGTTTTGTTTTGTTTTAATTTTACCATTATGTATTGGTTCAGTGGTGGTGTTGTTTTGGAATGTATGACTTACCATGCCAATGATATGGTTAGCAAATGCTTCCTGAGTACAGGTGATCTGAAAATAACTTGTATACCTCCTTTCTCCGCAGTGTCTTTCAGGACAATCTGTAATGTAGGCGTTCACCACAAATACACACCATCCCTTTGCTATTTATGATATTCCATTCAAATCTGGGGTTTAAAATTACAGTTCAAATGCTCAAGTAAAAAAATACTGTAATAGGACAGAAGCAGTAGTTTCTTGTGAAGTGACAGTACCTTTTCCAGCAATGAGTCTGAAACTGGGTGTTTGTTGATTGCTGCTACCTTGAGAATCACCTGTTTAGCCTCCTCTGTCCTCCCTCTGTCTATCAACCATCTGGCTGATTCTGGAATAAACCTGATAGCAACAACAAGCACATACGTAAGTTAAATGGCATCTCATAATAATCTATAATTTACCATTAAAACAGTAAAATGCACACCATATGTAAATAAAAAACACGGCAGTTGGTGCTGCTGTGACCAGTTGGGTTAGTCTCCAGTCACGGATGAAGTAGATAATCCCAGCAACCACACACTGCCCAGCTGCACTAAATGACTGACTCACACATGCGCCCCATGATCGCTTGGTCCCCCCAGTCCATTCAGTGGCTGGAAGGGGGAAAAGTCATGACAGATTTACAGGTTCTGACATTGATAAAGTACATTACAGTTTTCCACAAAAGTTTAGCTAGGCAAATGGTTCTTTTCAGACTGAGTGTGTATTTTGTGACAAAGGACACCAGGAGAACCGTTAGCACATCAGTGTCACCTAAAACATTTTAGGTGAAAGGCATATTTGTTCATGTTCAGGAAAGTAAACATTGTAAACATTGCATGACCTTAAAATCAAATAAAATGTTCAAATTGAAGGTTTTATATGGTAAAATAAGGGCAACAATATTGGATTTTTGCAAATTAAGAAAGTGTCCATGTAAAATATCTTCTAAAAGGTTGCCCTTGTTCAAGAAATAAGAAAGAAACAGCTTGCTTAGTGCCTGCTGTATGGCCAAAATGGTTGTCTTATGGTTGTCATACAATGTAAAAACAAATAACAGTATTAACATAATTAGATACACAAACGTGTTATCTGGAGAGGAACCACCTGACTAAACAATAATGGACTGAAAGCTGTGCTTTCAAATGTATGAGGTAATAAGGAGTATACTGTACCCATTATAATGCTGTTCACTCGATAACCTCCATATCCAACTCCCACCATAAACTCGGACGCTAAATATAAGTAGAAGTTGGGACACAATCCTGTTGTTACAGAAAATATTAACAGGAAAACCACTGGCACTTGAGTTGCTCTTTTTCGACCAAACCTGGAAGATATATAACAATTTTTGTCAGAATAAGTATAGCTTTCTTTGGTAGATTTTCATTGACCAGATGATACAGTATATAAGTACAAATATTCCTTACTGCTTGAAATGCACTTACGATTCAGCAAAAGGTCCGAATAAGAGAGAACCAACAAGAATACCAACCATCAACAGTGTTTGTGCAATTGGCACCAAGTTTGCTTTGCCACAAACTAAATTAAACTGTAAAAAACAAACAGGAATCTGACATCAAACTTACTGGCTAATGAAAGATACCGTATGGTACATGAACAGGATTTCATGAGGATGATTTAATACTGGAAGATCAATCTCTTACATCAGTGACTATGGTGGCTTCATACAGAGTCTTGTCGTACACCCATCCATCCTGGCACTCTGTGGTCTCATTGAGTCCATACTGCCTGACCGCATCAATGTCCCAGTCCACAGGGATGAACATCCGACACCTACTGAAGGTCCCATCCTGCTCCCGGGGCACGGTCAAGTTCAGCTGCTCGTCTGTGGTTATGTTAGGACCAGCGGCGAGGATCCAGTCTGTGTTACAGTGTCGGCCCGGGTCTGACTGGAAAAAAAGCACGCTGGCAAAGTTAAAAAGCAGAAAAATATTTGGAAAGCTGAGGGCAAAAAGAATGAGTTTCTGGAATAATCCAAATTCTCCAATGGTCCTAAGGACCTCTCCAAAATCAGCCATGTTGAAGGTCTTGATTGTGTAGCTTTGTGGGAAAAGACTGCCCCGTGGGATCACCTTTAAACAAAGTCCATCAATGTTTAACCCCAGCCTTTTATATTACAGGGCAGATGAACCCTGTAGAAAACCTTAAGAATAGTTAAACACCACCGTAACATACTGAGTCAGATTTATAAAACTCTGCAGTAACAGCATTGCACCCCGCAAAATCTGCATCACGGTCATTTAAGCTAATTCTTAAAGTTACAGTGAACCCGTTACAGTTGCGTTATTCTCCACCCTGTCCCAGATGAAAGCCAATGCAAATCGACGATAATGAGGTGTTACATATTTAACAGTCCCTGACTGAAGGCCTGGAAAGCACGTTGATTTTAAACAATTTCATTTGGGGGTAAAAGCTTGCAACAAATGTAATTTTAAATCTTTAAATGTATATAAAAATCCTAAATGCTCCAAATCTTTAACTTACTTTAACTGACCCAAATCAACTCTATCCAGTGCAGTGATTACCACATGGTTTGCTTGACAGCACTGGGAAGTTATGCTTTTAGAGCCCGTTGAACTGCTGACTCTTTAAAGACATTATAACATTTTTTTTTTATCTCTCACAGAAAGTGCTACTAGATTAGATTAGATTAGATGGCTCTTTATTGTCCCTGAGGGGAAATTGCAGTTATGCAGCAGTACAGAGGAAGAGAGAGGCACACATCAATATACAATAAACAAATTTAAGGGAAACAAACTGTATAAAAAGATCCTCAAAATGTACAAAAAGAAAAAAAATTTACAGTTGTGCAATTTGCAATTTGGTCAACACACAGTGCGTGTGTGTCTTGACCAGTTTGTTAATCCTGTTGGCATCCTTTGCCTTGATGCCACCTCCCCAACATACCACAGCAAAGAAGAGTGCACTGGCCACCACAGTCTGGTAGAACATGCGGAGCAGCCTGTTGCACACGTTGAATGATCTGAGGATCACCTCCAGGGTAAGGATGACCTGAGTGATGACCTCTGTGATGACCTCTGTGACTGCGTTTTACAGTGTTGCGACTTATCGTATGGTACAACTGATTGGAAGGTAATGGTTGCATAATCATATTATGACACTACATAATTTAACAATCTTACCATGACCAGGACTGTAGAAGACTTTACAAGATCATTTCATAGCACATTATATAGCACATTTCATACACAAGGCCATTCAAAGTGCTTTACATAGAGCATAAAATACATTAGAAAAGAATACAGAATGAGAACATAAAAGTTGATATACTTTAAAAATATGTAGTTTTTAAAAATAGAGAATAGAAATAATATAAAATAGGAACATAAAAGTTTTAAGCCTAGTTTTAAAGACCATTAAGTGCTTTGTATACTCGCAGGAGTATTTTAAAGTAAATTCTTTGCCCTATTTGCAGCCAATGCAGAGACCTAAGAACTGCTGTAATGTGTTCATATTCCTTGGTTTTTGTAAGAACTCTAGCAGCAGCATTTTGAACACGTTGTAGCTGTTGAAGTGCCCCTTTGGTTAGACCCGAGAAAAAACCATTGCAGTAGCCCAGTCTACTGGAGATAAAAGCGTGGATAAGCTTTTCTAGGTCTTGTTTGGGCATGAATCCTCTGATTCTTGCTATGTTTTTTAGATGATAATAGGCTGACTTTGTTATTGCGGTGATATGACTACTGAATTTAAGATCAGTATCTAATAATTGTCGTGGCAATTATATTATTAACTGCACTTTGTCTGGTTGGTGAGAGCAGCTCAATGAAGTCAGAGACCCAGTCTCTTTGGCCTTTATTAATACTTGCAAGGAGTGCCGAAACTACACACATCGAAGTGTAAGCCGAATAAGCTACACAACATAATTCATGCATCACATTTATACATGTAGGTGCGTAGCTACAGTAGGGTGGACAGTCTGTGCCCTGATTAGTTTTAGCATATGATAAAAAACATCTTTTGCAAACATGTAAGGGTTACATTAGGACATCATGAAGAGGAAACACACACCTCTCAGCTCAGTAGTTTACCACTGCTGTGACTATACTTATGCACACATTTTATTGCATTTATTACCTCAAACTACTGTAAGCATAGCAACATCATTATTTTCCATAACATATTACACCGAGATTTCTGGCCTGGCATTTAGTCTGTAAAGATAAGGAATCAAGGTGAGCTCTGACTTTCAGCCTTTCATTATGGGTGCTAAACACAAGGATGCTTGACGGGATAAAAAGAAAAAAGAATAGCACCAAGGAAAGGATAAAATATGCGGGGTGATCCCCTTTTATTTTAGAGAGGAGACACACTAAACGTGTACTGCATATGATCTCCTGGTGTTCTAGAACAACTTGACTGGGTTTGAAAGAAAATGACCGGTGAGCTAGAATAGGGGCCTTGTCATTTAAAGAGGCTTTACCTGGTAACAATCTTCACCGTCTGCCATAAGGGGCAGTGAGATCGATATAATTATCAGATCTAAAATACTGAGATTGTTACCTGAAAACAATCTTCAGCGTCTGCCATATGGGGCGGTGAGATTGATATAATTGTCGGATCAAAAATACTGGGGTTGGAGTAAAGAGGACAGGCTGATAATATGACACACATATAAAGCCTTTCACGAGGTGCAAATTGTGGAAAGAAAATAAGAGTCAAAAAGAGGTGTCGCATTGAATATATAAAACCCATCCCTCTTCTTCTTCTTCTAAAACCCTAACCTTGCATGGAAAATGGAATGAACATTGTGTGTAAACTGATTAACAAAATACTGCTAAACCCTTTGCTTCAAGCATCCATCTGACAAAACCTTTCAAGGGACAAACCTGGAGGAGGGTCCACCAAGAAAAAGAAGAAAAAGCTGTCAGTAAGTGAACTTCCACAGCTGCAAACTGTAAGTATCATTTTGACTATTTTAATTGGGAGAAAAGACTGTGTATGAAAGAATACTGCATACTAAAAGGGTTCATCTTGTGAATCAAAGACTAACGAGTAAGTTTGATTGCAAAATTGATATGCAAAAGTTCTCATTCTAATGTAAATATTCACATTAATGCAAATGTTCTCATTTTAATATAAAAGTTTTTCACCTTTTAATGTAAATGCTCTCATCTTTCCTAAATGAATTGTGTTATTGCTGGACCTTGAGCAATGTGTAATGATTTAATTGTGGCAATATTAGATGGCTGTGTGTGTTGTTGAATTCAAGCTATGATTTATGCTGTGTGGCTACTGTAGAGTGTCAGAATAATAGATAGTGGGGCTACAATTTCTACAGTCAAACAAAAAGAGAATGTGTGTATTCCAGGGAGTGGACACATAGCAACTGTGGGGGTATCGGGCGTCCCCTTAGTTGAGCCTTTGTCCCGATCTACTGTGGCTTCTGTGGGAATGAGTCATCATGTGGAACAGGAATTTTTGCATGCGTCAATTCTCTGAGCTTCATTGCACTGCTATATTCAGCTCTAGCTGTGTAGACACAAACAGACACAAACAGGCACTCTATGTGGTCAGCTAGATTTTGGGACACTTTATTCATAGGGTAAACACGGTTATAAGCTCACTCTGCCTCCCCAGTCACACTTGAATTCGGAACTTCTTCATGTGTCACCAGTATCATCACCACTTTTCAAGCCACAATTGGCACTTTCTAGCGTACCTGAGGATTTATGGGCCAAACACAGTAACCATGTTGGCTTTGTAAAATCAGCACCACCTCATAAAGTTACACTGCGAGCCAGAGTTCAAATGCCGTGTCAGAAGCAGTATAATTTACCTCACAAGGCTATATTGGGTATTAAGCCTGTAGTTGACTCGTTGTTGGCACAGGGTGTCCTTGTGGAAACTGTAAGTCCCTGTAACACCCCAATTCTCCCAATACCAAAGCCTGGCAGACCAGACGTTTGGAGATTTGTGCAAGATTTGAAAAAGGTCAGTGATGTTGTCGTCCTAATGACACCAATAGTGACAGATACTAACACCATTTTGACTTCTTTGCCGGTGGATTCTAAA
>CABFOQ010052832.1:0-20965 GCA_900660455.1 Gephyroberyx darwinii
AAAGTTTATTGCCTTTATTGCCTGTGCACATATGCATTTGTATGCAGAATGAAAGCCTTGAGAAAATACTCTCATTCCAGATTAAGTCTTGTCACATTGTTATGTGCACAAAAACTCATGTCATGTTTCCAGGGGAAGATCCTTCCATAACCAAAATGTTCTCTTTCACTGATCTCCCCTTGGAAACTGACATGCTAAATTGTGCACTATGGTCTTCAAGCCCCAAATGATGCCAAATATACTGACCTAATGGGGCATTTTTGAATTCCAACTTGTCCATTGTGACAGAGATTTTTTTGACTTTGCCTTCAATTACTTGCCTTCATTTGCTCTGCAATAAAAAAAAAAGGGAAGAAACATAGCGGCCTTTGCGATAGCCTTATGGAAGTGTGAGTCTGATTCAAAATGATTGTCTTACCACCTTACTAGCCATGTAACCATGTAAGCAACCATCCCTTTACTCCCCCGTTCCTAATCCACTACTAGTACCTAATCCAAAAGCTACATACTTCCAAAGAAAGCTACCTCAGTCGGATGAGAATGTCTGAGCCATAGTTGAGGCAAACGTTAGCCTGTTGATGCTGCTTGTGCTAGCCTACCTCAGCCAAAAAATTATTAAAAACCCTTACCCTTCAGCAACTATTTCCCCCGACTTGTGCCAATGCCAGTGTACCGTGCCAGCCGCCAACAACACCCGTACAGAAAGTACCCACCAGGATGACTGCCACGGAGAGTATAAACATGGCAAAGGCACCCACTTCCTGTCCACACTTGCCGGAGATCGATCCTATTCCGAGCCCAAGCCTTATCCCGCCAGACACCAAACTGAGCTGGAAGGTCCTCCAGGTCTCCAGCATTTGGCCTCATGTTTCCATCAATATACCATCCATTGTTGAGGGAGGTGTTCAACTCTCCTCTTCTGATGCAGAATAGAGCATTGGCCCTGATCTGACATGAAGTTTTTGGAAACTTGAAGATATAAGAGAAAGATTGGCCACATAGCGTTGCCTCTTTGATTATTGTTGCTCCATTGTTTGGTTATCCATGGCTTTTACAACCTGTGTCCATCTCCAAAGACATATTTGTGCAGTGAATGTACCTCATGGAAAATAGGGACCTCAAAGGACGCTTCTTGAACACTTTGACCCATCCCAGGGGGATAAGAGAAGTCGTCGAACAAATGAATGGGATGCTTGTTTTGCCTGCACAAACTCGATGACGTTTCAAAGGTGAGCCAAATAGCTGATTATTTTAAGCCATGCTGCCAAGTTAAATCTCCAAATGCCAAATCAGTCACCATGGGAACTTGATGATGCTGAGTTGGCGGCCGAAAATATATTGTGAGAGTTCGAAGGCGATACTCGCCTGGACCGCATGGACAGGGCACATTTCACCTCGTCAGCCTATCCAAAAAAGTTTTTACATGAAAACCAAGCTTAATGATACCCAAAGATATAAACATTTTGATGGTTTTCTATATTGCTTTCAATTTTTAGGTTCCTGTTTCTGAGGGGTAGCCAGTATGAGTGCTTTAAGTGCTTTAAACTGAACCTAAGCCAAAAAATGTTCTTATGATTTCATTTTTCATTTTTAAAAAGCTGAATTTCCAGTCGTTTTGTTTGGAACTCATCTAGGTCTACCCCTTTTCAAGACGGAACTCTCTTATTTTGATAATTATAACATTTCATTTTTAAAGAGTGACCAAATGAAAATGTCATATATTTTCAAGTAGATTTTCTGTCGATAAAAAAAGGAATACTTGCATTCTCTTTAAAAGTAGTTGAAAATTTGCCAAATATTTAGCTGTCTTTGAGAAATTTGTAACCAAATACCATGTTTTAACATTCATAATCTTTACCTTTAATGACACCTGTTCATAACCAAAACACAGTAACATGCATGTGTGATAATGCATGTGTGTGTGAATGGCTGACATTGAGTGTGAACATTGAGGGCAGTGGCTTTGAGGAACCTGATATTTAGCTTTAAGGCTCTTTATCTGAATTTATTTTTTTTATTTTTTTTTTAATAATAGTTGGTTACCAAATTGACCAAAGAACAAAACTACTTTTAAATAAAAGTCCCGGGATGAATTATCAAAAAAGTGATATTGAAGCTTTTACAAGGGCTTCATCCATGGCTTTTCCTCCTACCACAGAACAGAAGAAATTCAGATATTATTATTTTTATTTTTTTTTTAAAAAAGACCAAAAGATTGGGTTGCCTCAAGGTTTCATTGTCCTCAAGGTTGACCTTAACCCTTAATGAGTGTTAAAGGTTTACTCAAAACCACTGCAGTATAAAAAGTCTGACAGAGGCTTTCCTTCTCATCCTCATTGCCTAGATTATTGAAAGGTGTGAAACAAATGATACCAAAAAGTGTATTTGATATGAAAGATCTAAAAAGTAATTGTTTTTTTAGTGTTAAGTGTGTAGTGGTTAATCTAGGTTTCTCAATTTTTAAAATGTTAAATATTTGTTGGTTCTTTTTGGAGAATTTAGTTTCTCCCCCACTTATTGGTTTGAGTCTTTGACTTTTGTTCCTCCTGCTGTGCACAGGAAAAGTTGCCAAAACAAATGTTATGTTATTTTTTTAATGTTTATTATTATAATAATAATTATTATTAGAGTTAGGGTTAGATTACAGTAATTATAATTACTGTAATCTAACCTTAATTATAATAAAAAGATTTAAATGAAGATTTTTTTTTTGTCAGACATGTAAGGATGATGTGAAAATGTTTGTTAGAAATACTTGGTTGTGAGGTTGTGGTGGTCTTTCAGCAAGCACAATAAGTGGAGACAGTAAATATTTTATTCCAAGGCAGTGAAGGTCTTTTAAAGAAAAACTCTCCTGCTATGCTAAAGACCCACCGACTAGAAGAAAAGGAAAAAAAATTGTAGGGAAGTAGAAACGGGCTGCTAGTACCAATGAGATGAAACGATGCTTTAATAATTCTAAATGCTTTTCTGTAACCATTCCACTGATGTATTATAGCCAACTGAAAACCTAAAGCTTTAAATTGTTGAGAGACTAAGGACTCTGTCCTTGCCTCTGGACAAAATAAAAAAGGTCTGGAAGTGTTGGACTGACATTCAGCAGACAAGCTGCAGCCAGAGATGGAGACCAAGTTGTTAGTCGCAGTTTACATGCAATGTTAACATCGCTTATATAAACTAATGTCACTTATTTATTTATTTATTTAAGAGCCAACATTATGAGTATTAAAGTTGCAATGGTAATTACAACACTAGCACTTCACCACAAACTTCAGAGTTCATATGATAAGACCTGAAATTCTTAGGGTGCGATCGCACCTACAGTTGGTTTTCTTTGGTCCAAACTGTAATGGAAAAGTTGACTTTGCTGCATTTTTGTATTTGGTTTGTTTTGGCTCACGCTGCCCAATCACAAGCCAACCAAGGCTTGTAAACAAAAGTCACATGGACTCACAAGTCGCTTGTCTATTTGGATAGAGTTTTGGTAACCTGGTATCCCACGAGGTTAGAGAGCAACATATATCCCAATTGCAAATATCCTGTATACAGAGTATTTGGCTAATTCATTCAAAATATTACTATGGAAATTAATTTTACACTGATCATGAAAACCAACAGTAGATGGGAAAACAACACCCTGGCTAATATTAGCATACTGAGCTATCATATTAGAGTTGCTTATAATTGTCATATGAGCTTATCCACGTTATTTTAAATGGGGATTTGCATCTTATATGCGCCGACTCATAAAGAAAAAACTTGAGTATCCTGGATATTAATGGAATATTGGTATACAAGCTAACATGGCTGCTAATATTCTGGTGATGCTAGCAGAAGCACGAAGTACACAGGCTCTTATAGATCATCTACTGCCAAAATCAATAGAAAGACACAAACATCTGTTTATTTCTCCAGACACATAAAAGACTACTCTCCTTTCAAGCTCTCCTGGTGATAATTGGATACAGGCAAAAGTTAATTAACTTATTAAAAAAAATATGACCTGAATTGCATAATTCAGACTAAACAGCTTGGTCTCTGCATGACTGCAGAATGATTTACCTGAATGCATCTGTGTTGTACACTGCTTCCTTTCCTTCCTTGTTCACATTCCAATGCGCCTAAAACCAAATAAAGAAATTTTCCTATACCCGTTTCTCTTTCTGCTCTCTCTTTGCCAAGTTGTACATTTAGAAATACAAGCAGCCACGGTTGCTTAAGCACCGAAGACCTCCAATATGGCCGCTGAAATATGTCTCCTGAAAGACCTATGTGTGTACATCATGGTCACATTGGGTAGACAAAATCTTCGCTTAAATCAGTGTAGCAAAACAAACCTCAACTTGCATTGACTCAATGTCTTAGAAAATGTAACAAGAATTTGTGACTTGTTTGTGAATTAATGCTTGAAAGTTGTCATAACGTTGCCTCTACTCAGACACATCAAAATCATGCCATGACATGATAATCATAGGAGCATCATAACTTAGCCGAGAGATTGAGGCAACTGGACATGGATCCCCCTGCTGATTGGGCAGACGACCAGATGGACTAGGCGGAGTGGGATCAAGGTGACGCGATATCAGAGCCAGGGATCAAACTCGTTAATACATGTCACGGATAACTTGCAAGTCAGCAGGAGCGAGTGTCTATGTGTCTGTCCCTGCATTACAACGTTGAATATTCATTACTATGCAGATATCAGCATGTGCAGATACTCAAGCTTTACAATCGATGGGCCTCATTCACGAAACATGCGTACGATCAGATTTTATCGTACGATAACGTTAGTATGAACGTTTCTACGAACATAGTCGTATTCATAATTTTGTTTGTATCTGAATTTGTTCGTTTGGTACGATCAAATCCTATGTGTACTTGGAAACATGCGGAAATTTGTGCGTGTGTTTGGAAACATGCGGGAAGGCACTTAGAACGGCTTATTCTTTATGAAAAATCCATTAGTGTGAAATTGCAGGAAATTAGTTTTAAATGACCAGACCTTTTCAGGGGGAGGACCCCCCCCCCAGTACAGTACTTGTCTACAGCAGCAATCATGGTGATGGCTAGTCTCCTTGGGCTCCAAGTCCAAGCACCAACGAACCAATAATCACTCTCCCTTGGTAAATTGTCAATTATGCACCTCAGTTCACTCACATTTGTGTTCCACGAGCTTCCCATTCTCCTCCCAGGTCACATTACTGTCACCACTCCACTCTCCTCCCTAATTTATTGAACACAGTCCAGTGTGAGTGTCTCAGTACAACCTTGATCCACCCTAGAAGACTGGCTTCACGCGACTGTATCAGAGCCAAAGACATTTCTTTCTCTATATACTTTACCTTATCACCCTTATTCCAGTTTTATATGAATATTGATCTATTAGCAATAGCTATACCTACCTTTATGATTATGAAGTCAACAGTGTGGTTTCAAAATTGTCCTGGATTTTTCTGGAGGAGGTGTGGGCCTAATTCAATGAAACATCTGTGATGGGAGGTGCCCAATTGATAAACCCAGTGACATACCCACACTCACACACTCATCCTTGTAGTATTTAGATTAGGTGGCTAGGGAATGGGGCCGCCTGTGTATTGGTAAATGCTTCAGCTAGCCCTGACTAGTGACTACTGTGAATATAGCAGCTGCCAACAACTGAAACACCATGTGGCATCCTGGAAAGACAGCTGACAGCTTTAGATTTGCCTCTTAGCGGTCACTGAATACATCAAGAGAGGAAGATATCGCTGACAGAGGGTGATCAGGGACCCAGCATTGACCAGTATAGTAGTAAAAAGTTAGTCAAGTCAGTCAGGTGAAATCCAGCAGCGGGTAAACAAATATCATTACCCCTGTTACTGAGGAAGCAGCCACTAACAGTGAAATGCAGAACCAGCAGGAGCACACTAAGCACACTGAGCAAAAAAGGTTGAGAAAAAGCTAGAGAAAATGAGGGATACCTTTTACAAATATGGGGTCAACAGTTTGGAGTTCATGAGAAAATTACGATAGATAGATAGATAGATAGATAGATAGATAGATATTTAGTAAAGAGAAGCGTATCAGTCTGAAAACAACAGCAGGAGCTAAAAGCCCACCTAGAAAAGGTGCATACTGCATACAGATAGGGAAAGGTATGGGAAGATAGGGTTGCCCCTAGATATCCCACCAACTGGAGCAATAGACCACCAAATGGATGTTAGCCCCAAGCAAGAATCAACAGCAAAGATCACAGCAAGAGCATGCCACATAATGGACAAAGAACCCTGAAGTAACAGCTGAGTATCTGCAGGCATCTCTTGAACTCTCTAGTGTAAAAAGGGTGGTGTTCATGTAGGATACCAAGGAGGAAACCACTGCTATCCACAAAAAAACATTGCTGCCCACCTCAAGCATGCCAAACACCATGTTGTTCCAAAGCTACTGGAACAATGCTCTGTGGACAGATGAGACAAAAATTGTTTTTGGCAAAATGGCCCAACGCCATGTTTGGAGGAGAAAAAAACAACAACAAAACCTCATCCCAACCATGAAGCATGGTGGAGGGAGCATCATGGTTTGGTGCTGCTTTGTTGCCTCAGGAGCTGGACAGCTTCAATCATTGAGGGAACAATGAATTCCAAACTGTATCAGGACATTTTCCAGAATATCAGGGTAACGGTCCATGTTCTGAAGCTGAACAGAGGTTGGGTCTTGCAGTATGACAATGACCCCAAACACAAAAGCAAATCTACAACAGAGGACATTTTGGAATGGTCAAGTCAGAATCTTGACCTTAATCCTATTGAAATGTTGTGGCATGACCTAAAGCAAGCCGCAAGGCACCCCAAAAATATTAATGAACAAACAGTTCAGTAGGAATGGTCCAAAACACCTCCTAACCGTTGTGCAGGTCTGATCAGCAACTACAGGAAACATTTGGTTGAGGTTACTGGTGCTAAAGGAGGTTCCACCAGTTACTAAATCTCATGCTTCACCCAAAACATGCAAAACTACCAATTTTTATGTTATTTGTTGAATCACATTATGTTGTTTTTTCATGACCAGACCATATTTATATAGCCATTTATACAGGAATGTTCACAAACCTTTTCTCGCAACTGTATACATTCATATAGCTGTAGACTGGCACTGTAGCTGGCATTTTAAGGAACACTTAACTACCTTAACTAGCCTCTCTCTCCTCTACACTGCCCACCTTCAAACAGTTTGTCAAGTGCCCTACCAGGGAAAATAAGACTTTGGACTTGTTGTATGCCTATGTCAAGGAGGCATACAGCTCCACTGCACTCCCACCCCTCGGCAGATCTGACCACAATCTGGTCCACCTCTCGCCCCTGGCCTACAGGCCTGTTGTCCAGCGGCAGCCGGTGACCACCACGACAGTGAGAAGATGGTCACCGGAGGCCAACAAGGTTTGTTTTGAGGCAACAGACTGGGATGTGTTCTGTGAGTCGCATGGGGAGGACATCGACAGTCTCACTGACTGCATTACGGACTACATTAACTTTTGTGTGGATAACAGCGTTCCCACCAGGAAGGTACGCTGTTTTCCAAACAACAAACCCTGGATCACCAGCGACCTAAAGGCCCTACTGAACGAGAAGAAGAGGGCCTTCAGAGATGGAGACAGGGACAAGGTCAGAACTGTCCAGAAGGAGCTGAAGATGAGGATTAAGGAGAGGAAGAGAGCCTACAAGGCAAAGATGGAGGACCAGCTGCAGCAGGACCGGGTGAGAGACGTGTGGAGCGGAATGAGGAACATCATCGGCTTCAGGCAGTCAAACGACAGGCCTGCAGAGGGAAGCCAGGAGCGAGCCAACGAGCTGAACCTGTTTTTCAACAGGTTTGACAATAGCTTGGAGTCTGTGTGTCAGATTGGGTAGTGAGCAACACGGGCCGCACAGGGGACTGTCTTGTCCCCCTTCCTGTTCATCCTCTACATCTATGACTTCAGATTCAACTCTGAGATATGCCACCTGCAGAAGTATTCAGATGACTCTGCAATTGTGGGGTGCATCAGGGGAGGACTGGAGGATTACAGAGGCCTGGTTGTGAACTTTGTGGTGTGGTGTGAGCAGAACCACTAACAGCTCAACGTCACCAAAACAAAGGAGATGGTGGTGGACTTCAGGAGGACTAGGGCCCTGCCTACCCTGGTCTCCATCCAGGGGATGGATGTGTAGACGGTTGGGTCCTACACAGTACCTTGGATTGACCAGGACAACAAACTGGAATGGGCCGGCAACACCGAGGCCCTGTACAAGAAGGGCCAGAGCCGACTCTACTTCCTGAGGAGGCTCAGGTCCTTCAACATATGCAGTTCTCTGTTGCATATGGTTGAGGAGGAGGTGGCAGAGAGAAGGATGCTGGCCAAACTGCTGGCCATCATGGATAATGTCTCCCACCTCCTCCATGAAATGGTATGAAGCAGTGGAGCTTATTCAGCCATAGACTGATCCCACCCTAGTGCAACAGAGAGCACTACAGGAAGTCTTTCCTGCTGGCAGACTTCTTAATGACCCCCCCTGCCCCTCTACAGCTCAACTGAGGACCTCACCTAGCACCCTGCGCCTTCATACCCTTTGACATTCATTCATCGCCTTTGCCCTGCACTTTATCCACCTTATCCATTTCCTTTCACACTTACTCACACTAGGCGATCCGTGCCGTGCCCAGGCACGGTTGACCCCCAAAGTCCAGTTCGCTTGACTAATGTGCCTGGGCACGGTACGCTTAATCATGCCCGGACCCGCTTGAAGAGGTGGGCCCGGGCACAGTTCAGTTGGAGTCGGCACAGTATGCATCTAGTGTGATCGCTAATCGTGCCTGAGCACGGAACCCAAACATGTCAATGATGCGACTGTCCCATAAAATCGATGATTTATTGATGAACGTGAATTGTAGTCGGGAGTAAAGCTGCAAATTCCTCTCTCAATGTCAGCTGCTTCCGACGTAAGCGTGCTTGGGCCCGGAACTTTAAGTGCAATGTGAGCGCAGGCCAGCAGGGGAGCGGGGAGGGGGGACAATCGTGCTCCGGCACGGTTCAAGCCAAGAAGAAGTGTGAGTATTCATTGCCCTGCATTTTAGCCACTCTCATTTTCAGTATTTAGTTTTTTATGCCATTGTTTTTAGTATTTTGTACCATGCCTTTGTATTTTGTACATTCTTGTGATACTGTTACGCTGCTGCAACCCCAGAATTTCCCCCGGGGGATCAATAAAGTATCCATCTATCTATCTATTTATTGAGATGAGAACCACCGTGTGTCAAAAGTGGACCTCTAAAAGAGGCAGACAACTATGCAATATACACCAATGAAAATGAAAGTTATGGAGTCGCAGAAAAAGGTTTTGTATGGACTACATTTGAAATGTTGTTTCCATAGTTAAATATAAAAAACGACATAGTCCTGGGGGAGGAAAACCCATGGTGGAGCAGAAAGGACCCTATGTGTATAGATTATCTATTCAAAATGATAATGAAATGAAATGATGATACATCCTGCAAAAGCATCTCCACCTCATCTTCTCCATTTTATTTTTGTATCCCTGCGATTAGAAATCCATTCACCACCTTGCATTTACTGATAGTCGTACTTGTTAACCAGCAGACCAGAGTATCTGTCACTGATGGTCAAATATGCAGACCTATGAAAGAGTACAACGTAAAACAACACACCTCATAGTTCATTCTCCCTTTACAACCATACAAATTCAAGGTGATCCATAGGCCGGGGCCGCAGATGGTCATGGCAGACTTCCTCTCCCGTTTGGAGGAGGGGGTTGGCTGTCAGCCGAATGGCTTCCTGGCCTAAGTTGGCCAGTGCCGGTGAGGGTATTTAGCAGCAGGGTGGGGGTTTGGGCGGCAGCTGGACCCGGAGAGCCAGCAGTGACCCTGCCACCTCAGCAGACATGGCTGCAATGAGGTAGTGATTACTCAGGTATACAGTTCTAGCCAAGATTATTGCCACCCCTGCATTTTATGCAGATAATATAGATAATATCTTCTGAAATAATTGGAAATTGAAAGAAGTTTTGGTCATCACACTTTCATCTATTGATTTACAACAGAACATGATCAAACAATAAGCATAAAAATAAAACAACAAATATTTTATGGTTCCAAAATTGAAAAGCAGCCATGATTATTGACATCCTTTAGAACAATTCAAATTAAATTTGTTGGAGGACATAGATTCTCATGTGCAGTATAACTCACCTGTGAGAGGTTGCAGGTGCCCACATGGTATAAAATGAAACAATTTAAAGTGATAAAGCAGTCTGCTTCCCTGGTGAAAATTGTTAAGAGAAAAGAGCTGTCTAAGGATGTCAGAAAAACTATTATCACCAAACATAAATGTTCACAAGGCTGTAAGTCATCTCTAGAGACCTTGGCATTCCTGTTTCCACAGTTCGCAATGTTATTAAGAAGTTTGCAGCACATAGAATTGTTAATCTCTCAGGACGTGGTAGTAAGAGGAAAATTGATCTCAGATGTCAAAGGTTTGTGTGAGCCATTGGAAAAACAAGATCCAATGATCTCAAGGCTGACCTGAAGAGGTCTTGGGTAATGGTTTCAGCCCATACCATACGCCAGACACTGAACCAAGAATGGCTTTATGGACACAGAAGAGCCCACTACTGAAAGAGAAACAGAAGATGGCCTAATTGATCTTTGCCAAAACCCGCCTGGACTAAGCCATAAAAGATACGTAATTACAGAAAATTGGTTGCTAGGATAAGAGCGATCTAAAAATCTGGAAGAATAGGACAACACAGACAAAATTGCAGGTCCATGACAAAATAATTACACTACGCATTAGCAACAGTTATTAGTGAATATAAACAAAGCTGTGATTAGCTAATCTGTGAAATTCATGTTTTGCATGTCCATGTGTGGTGCCAGTAATACACTTTGTTGTTGACATAAGAATCTTAATTCCACTGCTGTTAGTTTCCACCATGATGAGTAGCCAAAATCATTGTGAGGGTCTTTCAGGATCCAACTGATTTAGGATCAAAAGCAAGAGAATACAAAGTGTTAGTATACCTTGTAACCCCTTTTGTTCATGGCAGAGTTGGAGCAGTCATGTAACTACAAGAATGACTGAAATGATGCAGCTAAGAAACACTGACTTGTGGCTGAGTCTTGATCAGTAATGACGTCGGTAACGGCTCAGCAGAACAGAAATAATATTAAGTAGGCTTTTGAAGATGAAAGGTAACACAAACTCTGTGGCCAATCAAAGGAAATGGCGGTAATAGGCTTTTCTATTGACTGGAAGGTCATGCAATATGGTAACAGTTTCCTTTCTCCAGTCTTTTCTTTCCCTCGGTCCCCAGCCAAAACATTCAATTTTCCGTCTTCAATAGATATCGAGTGGGAGGAACTGAAGAGGAGAGAAGAGGTGGATGTGGCAACACAGCAGTGCATCCTTGAACTCACTGCAGCTGGTGGTCAGGGTTGCCAGATTTTGAGAGAGAAACAAGCAACCCAGATTGTCAAAAGAAGGCCAAATAATAAGCAATTTGGCTCTATGTATAAACTGCAAAACAAGCAACCCTTTTTTTTTTTTTTAAACCCACACTTTATGGCAGGATTGTGGTATAAAACATAAATCACTTCCTAGATTACATTGTATATATATGACATTAAAAATAGATTAAAAAGTAATTTAGAGACAGTGAGAAATGATTTCATTTGATTTATTTGTCAAACCAAAACAAACTTTTTCATGTCAACAACCCCAAATAGATATGCATCAAACCACGGACCCCTAGTTGATAATATTTTGCTCCAGGAACCCTCATCTGAGCATTCTTGTTAGATCTGATTTAGTTCAGACTTCCATAACTGTCTATACTGTAGGTAGGAAGGAGAGAGAGAAACAAAGAGAGAGAAAGAGAGAGAGAGAGAGAGAGAGAGAAAAAAAACAGCAGCATGTGTGTGAGAAGTTAAAGAGGTATGTTGGGGTGGAGCAGTTCTCCATCTAATACTGTGGGGGAAAAACCATGGAGGTATTATTTGGGGAAAACCCCAACACTGGACAGCAAGTTGGGGTGTTTTTTGTTTTTTTAACCCTGTGTGCTTTTCTGATGGATGCTGGGATATGGTCAATGCCTACAGCTTATAGAGAAGAAGGGTTACCATGGTGATAGATCTGATGTTTTGCCATGGGGTAGACCTCATTCCCCCTGCAAATGGCGTAAAGGTTTTCCGCCAAGCGATCCTGGAGACGTCTCTTATTCAGTCCAACATGGAACACTTTGCAAAGTGGGTATTCCAATGTGTAAATGACGTGTGGTTTTACAGTTAATGAAATGGTTGATCTTATATTCAGCATTGGAGAAAAAGTGAATCCTCAGGCAGGTAGTTATGGGTAAGCCTATCACCTAATGTAGGATATCTTTTAAAGCTAACAGCTGGTGGTTCAGGAAAGATTTCATGTAGCACAGGGTCAGTCTGAATGATACTCCTGTTCTTTTTGATTATTCTTTCAATATTTTCTGCCGTTGTGCTATACTGGGTCACAAAATACACATTAGTTTAACCAGGCTAGTGGTATCTTAACCAAGACAAGCTGGTATCCTACATGTATGCAGTGTTGGGGAGTAGTGAACTACATGTAATTAAACTAGTAGTTTAACTACATTTTGCAGTAGCTTGCTGGTAGTTCAACTACATTCATATTTGCCTAGTGATTCAAGTAGTTAAATTACTTTTTTGCCATTTTTTTGTAGTTAACTACTGAAACTACAAACTACAAAAATGACAAAATTTTGGGCCATAAAAGTTAAGGAATGATTTTTTATTTTAATTTTACCATTGCTTCTCTACAGTAATTGAACCCCCTTTGACCAGCCCCGCCCCCTTTTTCTTTCATCCTGACTGCTGTGAAGGCTTGACCAGGCAATGCATTTGTCAGGCAGCCACCTCCACGCACTTGACCTTTGTGTAGTGCATGTGCAAAAGGGCGGGCATTGCTCAGTGCTCACACAGCGACAACGCCATCATGGATAAACCTCCCGAATCTCAGCCTGAGGAAGAATCACCAATTTATTGCTATGTATTAACAAATGTATTAACAAGAGACGTTGCTGCCTGGCTAACTGAGTAATCCTGCTTGGTGCAATACCCCCACCTGGACGTGGAAGGAAGGCAGGTGTCTGACTGATGGACATTGTGACATTTCTTGCACTTTCCCGTGAATAGTGGGGTATTTTATTTTTTTGGTTTATGAATGACCTCTGAACAAGTGGGCACTTTTTGCAATAAACTCAATTGAGTGGCATTTTTTGCTGGCATGTGACTTTTTTGTATTATATTTTGTTATAATTTCGTATCACATGTACATTGTCAATTTGATCATTTTTTTACAAAGTAGTAGAACTACTTTTTCTAAGTAGCTTTAGTTAACCAAATAGATTTCTCGCTAGGATAGCTTTGCTGTAGTTCAACTTCTTCCAGTGTGAAGTAATTGGTAGCTTGCAAAGCTATGCTTTCAAAGTAGCTTCCCCAACACTGCATGTATGACACTAAACTGTCATTAAGCTCTCCATCATAAACATTTTTTCTCGTCCGATCTCATAACTGCGAAGATGTCCCGAAAGAAAATCGGTCCCCACTTTCAAAATGGCTGGGTGACCTAACTAATACTTAGAAAGAATGAGACACAGATTAAAGGACAGGTTTCCACCATTTGATAAGATGTGACCACGCCTTATTTTGCACCTTAACATTAGAAACTGATAATTTACTCTTTGTGCACTGTTTTATACCTTAGGAATCTGTCCAAATATTTAGATTTGCCGTTACCATTTCGATCAGGTGAGCCATTTCTATTTATTTATTTATTTATTGTTAATAACTTAATGACAAGCAGTTTGTCAATTAAAATTATAATTGAATTATGACTTAAATGTTGCAAAAATATATGAAAAAAATAGGTTGCATTTTAAAATTTTAAATTAACATTGAATCAAATTCAATGTCAAATGGCTTTTTCATTAACATTTCATTATTTTCAGTGAACGTGTATGAAATGGTATTATTGCATTTAATTTTTCATTTCGGCCCAAATAATGCATGCAAATGTAGAAAATGAAACTACTGTTGTGAAACATCATGATCATTTTCGAGTTTGCATTAACATTACATGTTATAATACATATAAATACCAGCAGTTGAATAGTCATCTTAATGGTCCAAATTGAAATGAGAACTGTGAACTAGCGTTATAGTTTCAAAGGCTGGTGGAGCTGGAGAGAAACCTGTACCTGAGACAGAAAATAGTGACACCAAGTTATACGTTTCTCCGCTGGTTGCAGTGATTTATTGAATAGGAGTTTAAAAAAAACCCATAAACGGTTTATGGAAGGCGATATCGTTAGTAGCAGAAATCACTACAGCTGTAACTGTGGTAGCCCTGATACAGGACCCTATGAGAATCTTTTATCATTCGGCTGGTTACTTCTCCAATAGGGTCCTGTCTTGCTCCATTGACTTTTTACTGCACGAAAGACAGCGAGCCCGATAACGAAACCAATACGTCGAATTTCACTGACCTAACCAGATGTCCATAATCCTTCACTTGTCTACTTGTGGGGCAGCGGGTGGCGCTCCATCTCCTATGCACAAATACACTTTTATACTGTTAAAGACAGGTATACTCTAACATTTCCATTGTAATGAAATCCAAGATGGCTGACTCTTCTTCGGCACTTTGCGTGCACGCTGCTTATTGCGCAGACGCAAAGTGCAGTCTGTCAGCCATCTTGGATTTCATTACAATGGGAAATGTGGAGTATGCCTGTCTTTAACAAAGTATCAAAATGTATTTGTGCATAAGAGATGGAGCGCCACCCGCCGCCCCGCAAGTAGACAAGTGAAGGATTATGGACATCTGTTTAGGTCAGTGAAATTCGACGTATTGGTTTCGTTATCGGGCTCGCTGACTTTCGTCCAGTAAAAAGTCAATGGAGCAGGACCCCATGGGAGAAGCTCCAACAGTCATGGACAGACAGAGGGAACCGCGACAGGTTTTAATGTTATGTCGCCGGACCTTATCAACTCAGCCTTCATGTCTCTGTCGGAGTCCTCTGGGGTAAAATGCAAGCGTACCGTTTTATAAACTCTTCCGGTTAGGTATTACACACCACGACGGCATATTTCTCTTCAAATACCACGACAAAATCCCAAACTCAAACATGCTAACACGGTCACCGTTGTTGTTCGCCATGAATGAATTCGCAATGAATATTGGGTAATGTAGGAACGGTTACAGAAACTCCAGAAAACTAGCGTTTTCTCTGTAAATATTGGGTGTTTTTGAATGTTTTTGCTTTTTCACCAAGGTAACAAATTCTACCGATACAACATCCACAAAAATGATGGTGAACTGTTCCTGTAAGTTAACTTTATGCTTCAACAGCTCTGCACATCTGTCTTTCAGGTAACTTTCAGGTAAGTCTGTTAACGACTTTCACTTATCGTCGTGGCGCAGATGGTTTTCAACACAAAAGGTATTTTAAACAACACTGCATATTTGCTTTACATACTTACTTTACAGTTTCTCATACTTGAATGACTCTCCCAGCATATCTTTTATTGTACTGTCACTGCCTACCGTTAGTTTATTTAGTCTAGAATCAGTGGAAATGTCTGACTCCGACGTTAAAGAAAAACCTGTCGAGGTTCAAAACAACTCACTCTAACAGTTTTCTAACATATTCCTGTCTGGTGTTAACCTTAAAGTTATGTAATAAGAGTATAAGTAGTAATTTGTTGCAGAGCCTGCAGGTTTGAGGGAAATCTCTTCAATACCTTTGACTCTCACTAGCACTGCCAACACTGCTAACAGGAGCTTTTTTGACACTTAAACTAAAACAGCAGTGTAAAAACATTTTAAATTGTGATTGGGTCTTTTATCATTTATTATATTCACTTATGGAAAGTTGGAAACAGTTATCCTGTTACAGATTTTAGATCTAAATTCATTCTAGCTGTCAATGAATTAAAGTGATTAAAGTTCTCCAACTCCATGCATCACAGTCTGGCCACAGGTTAGACTGGTTTGATGGCATACCGATGTTTCTAGTCTTCAATAGTTAAGTTATGAGGAAGTGACACCTCAGATCAAATGTACACAGACACTCAGGACGGACAAAGGAGAATAAGCAGAGTAGAAAGTTTGACTTGGATCTGGATGTGAATTCAGGTTGTGGGCCCAGGTAAGGATCCTACCAGGGAACATTAGAAATATCTGATGAAAAGGCTGACTGGCTTTGTATGCTGTAACTGTATCACTGTATAGAATACTTGTCCAAAACATACTGTTGAAATATAATGTAATGAAAACACTACCACCTCCACAATACTTACAGTCCATATCTCTATTGTCCCCAAGGTTAACAGTCCTTTCTAGATGTACCTGGTAAGTCTAATCAAGTCTTTGTACAAATATAGACAACATGTCTTGTTGGCATTTTACTGAAAAGAATGATCTCAGTCAGCCCTTGAAATAATGTCTCCTGGAATGTAACCTTGTTGTAATTAATGAGTCCAGCTAACAGCATGTTGGGTGTGTTTCTGTAAAGCTGGATGCTCTACTATGAATCTGTCTGAGGAGAGAGAGGAGGGGGTCCCTACCTCTAAAACCTCTCTGTCTGCAGGACATGACAGCCAGACCAAAGCTAAGAGGTAAGAGGAGGATCTCTAACTGTCCATGACTGTTCTCCATCTCAGAGTTCAGCATTACACCATCATTATTCAGAGTAAAAGGTTTGTCTGTGTTGTGTTGAAGCCCAGTCCAGCAGGAGAGACCAGACTCCCCTGTACCCAGCTGTGTGTCCCTGAAGAGTATTCAGGAACCTATTTACTTCAAAGATGGACACCACTCTACTGAGCAAAGGTAAGAATTGAATTACTTATTAATTTGAAAGAACAGCAGTTATCTGAGAAAAGATAACCTAGCATTAAAACATATAACATTATATATATTTTTCATACTATTCATCTTTTTTTCTACCATCACCGCTGTGTTATCAATCCTGTTTTCTAGCAGGATCCAGCAAGAGAGACCAGACTCCCCTGTACCCAGCTGTGTGTCCCTGAAGAGTGGCCGGTCTATTCAGGAATCGAGTGGTCAGTCTGCCCAGGAGCATCAAACAGACCAGAGGGGTGTTCCACAAAGCAGGTTTAGAAAAGCGGAGATTAATGTCGAAATTTTGTGATCTGGCTAATCCAAGCCAGGTTCAAGCAATCCAGATAATTGCGTGTGCACAGTTGTACACAGTTTATTTAAGCAGCCCGAGAGGTCAATCATGGATGTGATCGATTCATCATGGGCTGAAAAGGCGTATTTGCTGAACTATCAAACTTGTAATGGGTTGATCACATGGACTGGACGCCTTACAAATACAATTACAGTCCTACCATCTGATGAAGATGCAGCCTGGATCTGATCTGAGTCCACCTCCAATGCTGACTGGACCCCCGACAGTGAGGTCTCTCCTATTATTGATTGATCCTCTGATCCATGTCAGATAGCGGCTCAGCGCTGCCGTCCTCCTGTGGCTGATATGAGTCTACTTCTCCTTATGCTTTCTTGCGATCTAGTTTCATGTTGAACCATTCTGAAAACTGTTTTTTCCTCATGCACGCATGCACGCAACACTTCCATTTCGGACTCCAAGTTCCGATCTAGGTTTCCCGCACGTTTCATGAATCCCACATTTGTGTTTTAGTACGCACATAAATACGACAAATTTACGAAAACATTCGTAATGAGGCCCAATCTGTGGGACTGTGAGAGCTTTACTGTGGTGTGTGCTGTTTTCTATATGTGGCATTAGTAATCTGCATATCTAATGAATGCTTTCACCTGAGAACCTTTACCTCTCAAACACGTTGGTCCGGGTAAACCAGCGGGTCTGATCTGTCCCCGAAAGTTCTTTCTCTTTGGAAAGCCCTGCGTACACGACCTCATCTATGACTGGACAGGCCATGATGGACATAGGATGAGAAATGGGTCTTCCTCGGCGTTATATAAACCCTTTAGTTGATGTGAATAAAGAGATGGGAGCGCTGCGTGGGTATTTGATCATACCAACAAGAATCAGGTACTCTTTGGAATGGGTTATAAACACAAATGGGAATATAGTGGTTTAATCTTTTTGAGGAGTACAGTCACCCCGGGGTGATCATTCTAAAATGCATTCTAAGGTATTCTAACATTGTAATTTATGACATCATAAAGGGTTATAAATGAAAATTGGACAGTTCCAGAATAGAACACTGAATTGCAACTTGAACTCTCAAAAAGCTCCTCAAAATGAAGTATTCTCCTCCTAAAAAAGGTTCTACAAAAGGAGAATACCTAAACTACTTTATTCCTATTTATGCTTCTTTTAAGCTATATGGATTTGATAGAATAGCCGACAATATATTTTCAATTTTGTTTTGTGCAATTCTGCTAAATATTAGACTATTGTCATAATTTATGTAACAAAGGCTATACATAACATTTAATCGTATTACATTACAGTCATTGTACAGTACTTGACACTATGTGGGGATCGAACCCACAACCCTGAGTCTCTCTCACTACCGACTGAGCTGTCCGGGCTGAACATTATAGTTTTATGAAACGTGTTTCCATCCTGGAAATTGATTGGCTGAAAGCAAAGCATGTTCTACAGTGACTGTAAATCACTGCAGATGCATCTCCTAGCAACCGTGGAAACATTTTGACATTCACAAGATACTTTATTTCAATGAATTTGCTAAATAAAAATAAATTTAGAAAATAAAATAGTGTCATCAAATAATTGTTTCTATAAGTTGTAACCGTTTTCTAAAAGCAATACGGCACTTGAGGTCTTGCTGGACACTCATGTTAAATGGTTAAATGGGGTTGCGTAACAATGCTCTGAACCGTGACTGTATCCCTGATACAGCCTACATCATTATATATTTTTTATTTTCTATTAACGTTACACTTTGTCGGATAGTGTTGGGTATAGGGTAATAGCGTTGAACATTAGGATGGCGTAACTTTGTTTGAAAAACATTGCGTTCCAGTCGGATCAGTGTTACAGGAATACCAATTAAGCTTCAACTGTGGTTTAGCCTGATAACTAGCCTGCCTCGGGCCAGGCTAGTTTCGAAGCATAAGTTGCCACAGCAACTCAGTTTGAACTATGTTGAGCTTGCTTTGTGGAACCAAATAAACCTGAAAATGAGTGTTACGACCCCGTCTAGGAATAGGGACGCAACATAAATTGGAACCCTTCTTTCCCCGGTCCCCCAAACCACACTCCGACACGTATTTAAAAAAAGACTCACAATTTATTTAACAAATCTAACAAAACAAAATCCAACACAAGCTTCAGGGTGAGCCCTGGCCAAAACAACAAATAAAAATGACTGTCAGCCAAAAAACTAACTCGTCTCATCAGAAAAGAAAAAGAAACCAAGGGTACAATCAACTCAAACTACCTCCCTTACTAACAAAAACAGGGACAAAGATTAGAACCACAAACCAAAAGGCAGTTCACCCCTACTGATTTAGATTTTGCATGCAACTCTGCAGCATGTACACAAAGATAATTTTTTGGATTGTTTGGGAGATGACAAAAGAAAGATTGCTCTTCTGTCAAACGCCCCACCCGCAGGACATCAGCTGGCATCCTTATATAGCCGGTAGTATGCCGATGTGGGCCAATCCAGAGCTTTCCCCAGTCGCTCCCGTGGTCGATCCTAGCTAATCCATGGGCAGCACCTGTAACGATGCAACGACACACACCCAGACACAGCACATCTCCCACACATTTATTATTGTTATTCTGTCTCGTAACAATGAGCCAGACTTAGTGAAATAAGCCTGGCTAAGGTGGTAAGCTCGCTTTGTGGAACACCCCTCTGGCCTCCAGTAGTAGTAGTAAGAGGCTTTTAACAGTTTTAACATGATGTAAATCATGGAAAATGGAGATGCAGATTATTCAAACTCTGCTGTAAATACAGACATTTCTCAAATGAGATATGTTCAATTCCAGATGGGAAGATACATTAGCACAATCCCCACCTGGTAAAATTGATTGTAAATGTGGGTGTAAAACACAATATTGTACACTAAGAAAAACACCAGCACAACCGTTGCCTTTCACATTGGGCTGCACACACAATCATGACCTGTTTCTTCATCAGTGTGCTCATCACCAATGAAGAAACAGGTTGGGAAATGTACTCAATCACCCAGAAATCTTTGATTTTAATGTATTTACTGTAACATTCACATTGTTTTTTTTGTTGTTTGTTCATTCAGAAACTGTTGCTGCGGTGTGCCAACGTAAACTCAAATATAATCTGAAGGAGAAGTTTCAGTGTTTGTTTGAGGGGACCGCTAAAGCAGGAAACCCAACACTTCTGAATCAGATCTACACAGAGCTCTACATCACAGAGGGAGGGAGTGGAGAGGTCAATGATGAACATGAGGTCAGACAGATTGAAACAGCATCCAGGAAACCAGCGAGACCAGAAACACCAATCAAATGTGAAGACATCTTTAAACCCTTACCTGGAAGAGAGAAACCATTCAGGACAGTGATGACAAAGGGAGTGGCTGGCATCGGTAAAACAGTCTTAACACAGAAGTTCACTCTGGACTGGGCTGAAGACAAAGCCAACCACAATATACAGTTCATGTTTCCATTCACTTTCCGAGAGCTGAATTTACTGAAAGGCAAAGAGTTCAGCTTGGTGGAACTTCTTCATCACTTCTTCATTGAGACCAAAGAAGCAGGAATCTGCAGCTTTGACAAGTTCCAGGTTGTGTTCATCTTTGACGGTCTGGATGAGTGTCGACTTCCTTTAGACTTCAAGAACAACCAGATCTGGACTGATGTTACAGAGTCAACCTCAGTGGATGTGCTGCTGACAAACCTCATCAAAGGGAAACTGCTTC
>CABFOQ010052835.1:8104-20924 GCA_900660455.1 Gephyroberyx darwinii
AAATAAGCCGTTTTCCATAATATGTTCCCTTTAAGTTTGTCAGTAGAGGAGATGCTGGATCATCAGCCCGTACAAGCATAGACATATAGCTGCAGCCATAGCCTATAGGCTTATATAGCCAAAGGTAATTGTATTATATTGTATTATAATATTGTGAGGATTGGACTAATTACCAGGCAGCAGAGCCAAAGCTCAGTGTTATATTTTATTATTTTCTACATTTTATATTTTCTACAATTTCTTATTTATGTTAATGTTAATATTCACTTATCTTAAGATTCTATAGAAAATATTCTATTCAATAAATATTGTTTGTTTATACCTCATTCTGTTCTGTATAGGTTTACTTATTCTTAGACCGACAGATGGAGCAAATTGTTTTAAAGGAGGGAGGACTGTAGTGGGAGCACTGGGGTGTCAGGTGTGACTGTGTGGCAATGGAAAATGGTTTACATGGCTCACAGGTCAGGTAGGAAATATGAAATATACAAAATGAACACTGCTTTGAACTAGCAGGACTACTTTCTTAGAACGTGACTTGTTTTGTTTCCATAGGAAGTGAAGGTGGTGGGCGATGGGAGACTGTGTAGCCTATACGCCAAAAATAAACCTGCAGCTAGATTGATTTTATATTATTTCAATTTAAACATAATTTTATTATTTATAGGTCAGTCTTCTTATTTTGGATAATACTAGTGGCCTCCTATCACTCAACATAATGTATGCTAAAGTGTTAGCATGGAGCATACTATCACTCAACATAGCGTATGCAAAAGTGTTAGCATGGAGCACCGAAGCCAACAATCTATTGGGGACTCACAGATGATTTTGGTGTCTTTGTTTCTCGTCACTTAACGCCTAACTTGACATTCTACCCAAAATTCACTTTATCGGTGAACATTGGTGAATGTCTATCGCCCTTTACGCTTCACAGTGCTACGCTCGAAAATATTGGGCAACTCATGGGCATGGAAGTAGGTGTGTTTGTATTAAGAGAAACAAATTAGCTAGTTTTGTGACATTTCGTGAACAAACAAACATGAATAACTTAATCAAGCAGACATCTACTATTCACATGATTGGTTAGCACCTTTGTAGCTGAGAGGTCTACTCCGCCCTGCTGCAAAATTGCAAAAGTGCTCTCATTCAAAATGAATGGGGAGCATCACTTCGCCTGTGAATTTCGCTTTGTCGACATCCACTGTCAGAATGTGGCTAGAGATAGACTTATTGGGACAACGCTGTGGTGTTTTCCTGCATGGGCCTTCATTAGACCTCAGTGGTAGCAAATCAATACCTCTTATCCTTCTTCATTTCCTCTCCCTTTGGCATGAGCCTGACTGTTGAGCTACGGCCACTGTGTCCACAGGGGCCAACGGGCAAGGCAGCAGTAATGAGCAGCAGAGCCCTCTTCCCACTGGTCCAAATTACTCCGGCGAGGCTCGTAGAAGGGGAGGGGTGAGAGAAGGAAGACGCCCCCAGGCATAATTATGCTTGTTCAACCACTCAATCACCTCACATTACCATCTTAAAACTCAGTTTTGGCCTCCGGAGAGGTTGGCAGAAATGCTGCTGCTCAGCAATTAAAGGCAGGCTTGTGGATGGTTGACAAACTGCTGCCTCTTCACTGGATTTTCCTTTTTTTTCTCCTGGGCTCCCCTTTGCGTTCTCTTTCTGTATCACTTCATCTTTATTCACTCCTCTCAGGAATTTGGCACTATCACATGGACATCACCATAATTTCTTTTCCACTCGGCTTCATTTTTTTCCTTTCCATATCGTGTCTGGTATAAATTTACAGTAATTAGTGCACTTTACTTTGTTTGGCTTGTAACTCAGAAACGGAATATTAAGCATGTGTGACACTGACTAATGTTAAGTCACACTTGTGATACTATGTAAATAAGGGTATTTTGTAATATGCACCTTGTGTGGGTTTTGAATGCACTAAACTGACAATAGTTTATTAATAATACAATAATTTCTAATTAATATAATTAATTAATTTATAATTACAATAATTAACGCCTGTGCTATTAATTTCCTGTCAGTATGGCAGGAGGAGATGGAGGTTGAAATCTATGGGGCGCCAAATGTAACCAAGTGAATTTCGTCCACAAAATTCATTTTTGTCACACAAAATCCAAAACACCTTGTTTGATTTTGTTCATGAAATGCATATAGGCACCTAATGTTACCCTGTGGATTTCGTCCACGAAATCCATTTTGTGCCACGAAATGCATGCTGTATATCACGGCAATTTCGTACTGCACAAAATCAACTAAATGCGGACGAAATCAACGAAATGCGGACGAAATCAACGAAATGCGGACGAAATCGACAAAATGCATGCTAAATGCATGTGATACACGGCATGCATTTCGCATGCAGGGAGTGTGGGGAGTGGGACCGACAACCACGTCCGACCTGTCCAGGAGGATGCAGCTGGGGCAGACTTGGCTGAGCTGGCCAGTCGGGTTGGTGCTGGTTTGGCTCCTGCAACACGGTCCGAGATGGTGCGGGGATGCGACTGTCAAGACCAGGTCGTTTTAGTTTGCTGTGTGTAAATAAAGCAGCCTCTACCCCCGGGGCCATGACAGACAGAGACAAAGGCAGGAGTAGAGAGATCACAAGTTGGCAGCCTGCTTTATTTACATCACAGTAGCATAATTCGGCCCGGTCTTGACCACCACTTTTCAACGTCGCGTCTCTCGGCAGGTCAGCCGCTTTCCAGGATGCAAATCAGCTCCAACCCGCCTCAGCACCTCCCCCATCCCTCTGGATATATTGTTGAATTTGGTTGTTGTTTCTATTCTAATGATAGTTTTACAGCATGGCGCTTCATTTCCTTTGTACATGAGGTTATTAGATTGCTGTGGATGCCAATATCAGCTGTAACGCCGTGGGTCTAAAAGCAATTCCCTTACTAAAAGAAATAAAGACTTTTATGACTGGTCACTGTTGTTGCTGCTGGAGAAAGTTTTCCTTGTTCCATGGTTTCAAACTTTGTCTTCAAATTCTAGTATTCAGTGTATTTAGTGCCATAATATGCCACTTTAAGAGTGTGCTGACCTTTCTGCAACACCTATGCGCCATCTACTGGGTGAAAATGGGCAGTGAAAATAGGTCAGTGAAAGCATATGCATATTGAAACCTTTCAAGTCCACAGAATGCATTTTCGTCCATAAAATGCGTGCAGTGTTTCACAAAATGAATTTCGTACCGGACGAAAATCACGAAATGAATTTCCTACCACACAAAATCAATGAAATGCAGACTAAATTGACGAAATGCGGACAAAATTGACGAAATGCGGACATAATTGACGAAATTGATTTGGTACCGGATTTGTTGCAGGAAAAAAATGGATTTCGTGGACGAAATTTAGTTGGTTACATTTGGCGCCCCATAGATATTGCAATAACAGCTGGTTACATGTGAGATAGCGTGGACAGTAGTTGTCGCAAGATGCAACGGGTCCTCATAGTTACTGAGGACTCCTAACCAACTAACAAAGTCTCCCGGTATCATCTTTGTATCCTGTCATTTCAGGTTAGTGCCCTTGAAAAGTACCCAAAATGTAGGTTAAATCAGGTTGGAACAATAACTAAATTGTTAGATATTCAAATATTATTAAGAAAACCGCCATGCTAGTGAATGTATAGAGTTTAACGGCAACAGCATTTTCCCACGCTAGCGCAAGCAAAACATTAGTCACACATTTGCCCTGAGCATTATTTGATTTGATTTGTTCCAAGTTTTGATGTACAGCGGATACAAAGGCAAATCTTTAAGTTACCCTCTCTTAAATGAGGCCTAATCCTTTTACAAGAACATCTGACATGCCAACCTCGCCGTACGCTCATCAGGTACGCAAAATAAAGGAAGGCATAAAGGAAGGCATAAATAAAATCTGCCATAGTTATCACAATTGCACCAGTGGTCATTGCACAGCAAGCCAGTATCATATTAGATATTAGACAGATGAGGGATGATGCTTCTTGAGAAGCTCTCTCACCATCTACATTACATGGTCTGTGGTATTGCCTACATCCTATGATTTATATCCTATAATCCCAGCTATATCCTATAGAACTATATAAAACCAAATCAAACTTAAAATTAACAAAAAAATTATTACTCACCGCTTCCGACAATACAGTCTGTACAGGTGAGGACATTTGAAAGTAAAAGCGATAAACTCAAAAATGTTCCAGGGAGGCTCTCATACATCTTGCTCGCCTTTCCCTTCTTTACAAGATACAGTAAATGCCTCTTAATAGTCTTATCCGAAGTTGCAGGAGGAAAAGGTCAGGAGTAAAATTTTGCCTGACACTCAAGGTTTTGTGCGGTAATTTAAAGACATGTCAAGGAAGACCTTTTGCCTGGCAAGAGAGGAAATGTTCCATATTTATGATGCCTCCTTTTTGAAGGGTATTAGAGGAATAAGTGAGAGGGCGCTCTCTGAGTTGTAAAAAAAGGAGGATGTGCTTACCTCAGTGGCTCAGGAGTGGCTAGGGATCAAAATACCAAAGATGATCCTAAATCACAGAGTAGGAGGAACTCGACTCACCAAGACAAGTTGATGATGACAAGTTGAAGACATGAAAGACGTGCTGCCCGAAAACAGGACTAAGACTCGATCAATACGGCATCATGTCTTTCACTCTAAGAGCAAAAATCCATCCTAAAGTGGAATTCTTCAAACAAATGATAAAAAAATGATCTCTCTCCAAGTTTAAACTCAGAGAACCAAGACCCTAATCTGCGATGTCAATAAGAGACAAAGGCCGGAGCTCTTCTGCTGTCAATCAATTGGCAACTGACTTTGTGGACTTAAAGAGCGTTTGAGCTTTTACACCCTAATGAGCTTTCTCTTAAAGCTCTGAAGCAGAAAATGCACCATATCCCTGGAAAACCCAGTTTTCTTTTGCAGCCTCCACATTGTCATTTTCCATTCTCTATCAACGAAACAGCTCCAGGCTTTGTTTTTTTTAAGAAACTACAGATTAAGATTACTTTTCTTTGTAGCTTTAAAGGAGACTGTTTCATGTTCTCAAATCTAGACTGAACTCCCAAAGACCAAAGGCATAAAGAACGTGAGTTCTGTTTTGGGGCTTGTTTTTCTGGCGAAATCAAACTGGTATCACTACTGTACACGGAATTAAATACCAGTGTTTGCCCATCGTAATTAAAATCCAAAAGGGCTGTGCTTTTGTGATAAAATACCACAATAAAAGCTTTGCACAGCTGAGACTGGCTGGTGCATCAATGAAGCTATTCAGTTAATTTTCTGTGCATGCAGATTGCTCTTTTGACCTTAAAGGATGCAGCTTTCTCAATAAGTCATGGTGTTCCTCAGGAAGTTTTTTTTTTGTAGTTGTCTTGCATGAATGACTTGTCAATCAGGTCCCTGCTTTTTCACTCATAACAATGCTTCCCTTTCAAAAAGGTTTTTATTTTTTTTTTATTTTTTTTTTTTTTTGCAAATTTCTCACACTGGCAGCACCAAACCAAAGTGTTTTTGGTGTGACTGTGTGATTACCCATAAACGTGCAACGGTACATCAGTAAACTTTGCACGCCTTGGACCTACATATCTTGTTCTTAAGGCCCGGACACACCGGGCGCCACATTTGACTCTTCTGTGGTGAATCTTAGGATGTCAACAGGACAACTAGCCATTGATTTCCACAACTGCGATGGGTAATGTATAGCATTTTGTTTATATAGACATGAAATTGTTTTATACCCTGCTATACAGTCTGTTCATTACAACAATCAGCAGAGGAGCTCTTAGCAGACCCAAGACGAATACCTTTTCAGTCCTTTTGCCAGTGATCGGGTCAGTGACGGCAGCGTGTTTTGGTCTTGGTCCTTTCAAGACGCTCCAAAATTGGGTTTGGAGTAGATCTGTCCAGGTGGTTTGACGTGCCACTCGACGCTTTTGGTGCACATTCAGCAATTGGAAACAATGGGTTTGTTTGAAATTGTGCGTGCTTCTGATGCTTTTAGTGCCTTTGGGCCTTTAGTGTCGGGTTGGGGTTGGAGGCGGTGGAGCGGTTCAGCTAGCATTAGTGAGTCCAGGTCTGGACGGAGTGGATTTCACTCTTAAATTTAAATTCATCGCTTCCTGTGTGTGGAGAAGATTCCCCATCACTGACCATACCAACACCAGGGCACCACTTTGTGATTTAGGCTGATAAGACAGCTGCATAATGCAGCTTTAAGTGAATTTATAGCATTTTCTCTTTTGTCCATGCTCTCTAAAGCGGCACTGGACTTGTACTTCTCTTTGCATTTGCACAGGCTAGCCAGCTAGTTAGTGACTGACCTCTGTTGCCTCTGCTTCTCTCTCTGCTTCTCGCCCTGCTAATACCAGATGTGGGTAGTACTCAGTACTTCATCAAGCCCCTTCTTATCTTTTCCAATTATTAATGGTACTAGGGTAGCGTATGTGCTAAAATAGCAGGCGTGATGAGTGGAGCAGTGGGATGGCGCCCCCTGGGCAGGAAGTTAACAGAGCTGTAGCAGAACTGGGGCAGAGACGTCATGAGTGTGAATGCGATCCATTCAAAACCTGGGGGGAAATGTTGACCACATACTGTACAACAAGAAGCAGCTGGTGCGATGGCTTCCTGCTTGCATATATATCCATGTTCAAGTCCCCCATTCACCCTACTGTGCAAGCACTTTCCTCCATGTCCATTATATTGTAGACATTGTCTAGCTCTATAATATTGAATAAATAGAATTATCATCAAAATAATAATGAAAAAAAAAAAATAGATTTGGGATACTGTATTTATACTGTAATTATCATTACCAATTGTCTGTACTCATGTTAATGTTTTTTTTTCTTTTTTCTAAGGCTTTGGGATGGGTGGGTGATGTGAGTTTTCTATTTTTATTCTTGTTTTTTTTTTCTTATTTGTCTCCTACTTCTGTTACCATTATTTGTACACCGAAAATTATAAATAGTGTTTAAAAAAATTGCGGGGAATTTATAGGGGCTGCATCCTTTATTAGGCCAGCTACAACTGTTTACAGAATTGGGAAGCACTTCACATAAAAATACTCTGGTCACTAACTTCTATATTTATCAAATTGATACTCACATTTTCATTCATAATACGTTTATAATTTAAAAATCATAACTTGGAATACAAAGAGGCTTGTGATTGAAGTTTCAGTTCGTTTGTCATTAATTTAATTTTCTCTGACAATGGTTCCCAGTTGATGCCAAGGCGAGGCTCCTAATATATTTTAGCTCTGCCGATGACAAGGGAGCCTCTGCAGCATTTGGCAATGCCACTCGATATTCCTGCCCTCCCATGCGATGCAAACATCCTGACAGGCCTCAGGCTCTGCTGTAGCATCGCTGACCCCTTCTGGGAAAAAAAATGCTGCTTTTTGTTGTGAGGATACGCTGTCCGACGCTTGACGATGACTGATCCGCTTCCCGCGCTTCTTCTCTTCTGAAAGCAGACCGATTTTGATTTATGCTTCTGGTATACCTTCTTATTCCAGTTCCAGTTTTTATTTTTGGATAAAAAATTGTTCCTATGCTCAAACTCCAGAGTGCAACTGCCCACGTATTGATTGAGTTATGAGAAGATATTTAAAATGTGGGTTACGGACGGAGATGCAGTCATAACCAATAGCCAGTGTTTGGTCGGCTTCTATCAGGCGGTAGAGATGTGTCAGTCCAAATGGCCTTCTGAGTCTGAGTATTGTAATGTGATCAGAATCCTAAAAGTCTTGACTAAAAAAACAGTTTACATAAAAGCTGTAGTGTGATCAAACGCTTATGATGTTGTGATGTTCTTTATCTTAAGCTGTCACGTTCTGTCAGTTACACAAAACTCAAACTCTATTTTCTTGAATTTTGTCTACAATGGCTACATCTGTACGTAGCTTTGAAATCATACACTTGTTTATATGCACTTTGTACTTTTGATTTTATATGATTTGATTTGGTTTGGAAAATAAATTGTCACTTATTTCCTTTGGGGTCCTCAGTGGAAGACAAAATAACATAACTTGACAAACAACACAAAACCCAATCAACACCCAATTAAAAGATCATCGAATACAGTACTAGCTAAACTGTTTTCATACTGGCCACAGTAATGTTCTGACTACCTTTTTAAAATATAGCATTTTTAGCATTTAGAATTTGCAAGACACCTTTGGAAAATACTGACATAGATTCTGCACAAGAAAGGTAGGGACCAATGAGACTGGAAGGACACATGGTACAGGCTGTCCTACTCTCGGGATATTTTTATAGTCATTCATATGACTTTCCCTTGAGCTGCACGGCCTGAAATCAAAGGTTGGATCAAGAGTTTGGGAGTATTAAATCCTGACAAAATGGCAGGAGCACCATATCCCATAAAAATGGTCTAAGCTGGCAGTAAAATAATTAACACTTCATTTTTTCATCTTCCCTTTGGCAGAATACTGCTGGTAAAATAGGCAATAAGTTACATTACATACTTTTTTACATGTTTTTACATTATTATTATTATTACATTATTTTTTATTATAGAGATGGAGATTATATTTAGTCTCCATCTTTGTCTCTCAGCCTCATCACTGTGGTGTTTCTGCACTGCACTTCCAGAGATCACCTGTCAATCAAACAGTGTGTCCAGTACTGTGACGTCTTTCTCCTGAATTTCTCTAGGTGGCGCTCCTGTCTTTGTCTGTTCAGCCACAGTGGCTATTGCTGGTCATGCTAACTAATCAGTTCTTCTTCTATTTAACCTCAAATGCATCACTTCCTGTGCACCAGAGGATTTTTCTCCCAGGAAAGACCTACCTGATGTTTAGAACAGCAAATGGAAAAGCTTTCATAAACTGGCAAGAGGTTGGATCACTATTGTCATGTTTTATATCAATCAGTGATGGAGAGCAGCAAAACGGACATTTATTTATATGGAAATGTCATGGATTATTACTTTAAGCCAAAATGGGAAAACAGTGTAAACTAGGTATCATATATCATTCATTCAAAAGGAAATGTCTTTTTGCATCATTACAATAAGCCCTGGACGGAACTCAGCCCTGATGATTATTATATGTTGGCTCTGGCATTTCATTCGATCAATACTACACAAACGTACACAAACGCATACCTGAGAAAGAATCATCATCATTAAATTAGTGATGTTTTAACACAATTTCCTTGTAATCTAACATGGCATGAGATGGTTTTCCATCTTCTTGGGCCTTCTATAGCTCTGTGATTTTTTTTAGCCTACATATTAATCCAACTCCATATTGAACAACATATTTAATGTCGTTTATATAATCTAGACAGTATGTTAGCTTTGTTCTGGAACTGTTGAAATATGCATTTTAAATAAATTTGCATTGTTGTTAGGAAAACTTGATTTGAAATTGTATATAGGGGAAAAGATCCCCTGCCCACTTGTGTCAATGTTACCAAATTCAACATTGGTGGCTTGACACCTAAATTCAGGCTTCAGAAGTAGTAATGCTGTTTATGCATTGTTAACTGCACCATACACTATTCACATACCACATTCGCATTACATAGATTTACATTTCGCCTGGGGAAGAGGAAGAAAATAGCACATTTTTCTACAGCTGCCCCCCCCCCATTATATTGCTTGTAGATGTGTTTGAGTGTGATAGGGAAACACATTCGTTTTTGCAAACTGCTATAGTCTCTGAGAGAAATTTTTGATTCCAATAAAATCCTCCCCTCCCTAACACCCCCCCTTTTTTTGCAGCTGCAATGCAATGCCTGAGGGTCTGGTAAAAAGAACATGTTGAAAAGTAGTTTTCGCTCTAGTCCTCTCGCTCCTCTTTATTCTCCCTGCGTACGGCTGAGGAGGAAAAACAAAAGCGCTGCCAACCTGAGGAAGCAAGAGGCAGAATCGAGGAAGATGTTAGCGACTCTGAGTGCAAACGTCTGATTTACAACTTGACGTGCCTGCGCCCGCACTTTGATCAAGCGTTATCGATCCAGCCGTGAATGAAGTCGAATCAATGGCTGGAGACCTTCAGCGGGACTCCATGTTAATAAATGTACTTGAGAGGTGGGTGGCCAAGGTTCAGCACTCCGCCGGTCACTCCACCCCTCCCCCCTTCACTCGTTCTCTTCCTGCTTTCTCTCTTTCACTCTGCTTATCCTTGGGATAAGTGTGTGTGGGAGGAAGAGGAGAAAAGAGAGGCTGCGGTTGTTCACAATGTCACAGTGTGGGCGCTTTCTGCTTAACCCATAGGACAGAGAAAGAAAGAAAGAAAGAAAGAAAGAAAGAAAGAAAGGGCTCAAATCAGGAGAGTCCATGTCATCAGCAGATGCTTTTTTGGAGCAGCACTTTATGTTACTGCTCATGAGCAACTTGGTTGATGGTGGTGCTCTATTGTGACAGATTGTGGGGGGGTCTGTATGTATTTTTTTGGTTTTGCTAATTAAGTAGCATTATTAGGTAGCATTAAGTAGCATTTCCTTGCATCCTGTTACATAATTTTCATGTGTTAGCATAGCTAGCTAGCTAGCAGCTGCTAATTATCGTATTTGAGACTCTTTATTCCTGTAGTCTTTCAAGCGAACTGGGAAGTAATCAACTTCTCGTCCATTCTGCACTTGACGAGTGAAACTACAAGTTTCATGAGACAAAAACACAACTTTATAGGGAAACAAGGAAGCTGATTGGTTGTTGACAAACAATGACAAAGTTCCGGTGACTTGTTATTCACAGTGTGAACGTACGGTCAGGGACGGGAATCTCAGGTCTAGACGTTGATCAAGGAGCAGACTGGACGACGACTGTACTAATACACATGTCCAAATCAACACATATGCTATTGGTATCTGTAAAGTGAATACATTTGATAAGCTATATGTTGTTGTTTTTTGAAAAGCACATCTAGCGACACTTCCTGTGTACATGTAAGGCCTTCTGTAAACTTGTTAATGTGAATTACCCTACGTGACTCCCCAGTCGAAACTGTGGAGTCCTTCCCCTTCCTGGGTACCATCATCACCCAGGACCTCAGGTGGTAGCCGAACATCAGCTCCATCACCAAAAAAGCACAGCAGAGGATATACTTCCAGCAGCTGAAGAAGTACAACCTGCCAAATTCAATGATGCTGCACTTCTACACCGCCATCTTTGAGTCCATTCTCACCTCCTCCATCACCATCTGGTACGCATCTGGCACATTCTTTTTATATTATTGTTATTATTATTTTTCTTATTTCTTATAATATCTTTTCATATATTGTAATGTGAATTTTTAGATTTTATATTGTATTCTTGACCTTTGTCTTTTACAGTACTTGCTTTTATTCTTGTTTTTTATTCTTCTCTTGCTATGTTTATTGTTATGCACCAAACACCAAGTCAAATTCCTTGTATGTGAAAACATACTTGGCAATAAAACTGATTCTGATTCTGATTTATATTCTGAAAAATGTTAATGCTATTTTCATAATGGCTCCACAATTTTATGCTGTATACATATACATATTTATATTTTATGATGTATATAGTGCCTTGCAAAAGTATTCAAACCCCTTGACTTTTTGTTGTTATTTCAAAACACATTTATTTGTGTTTTACCGTCTGTTAGAATAGAGTCCGCTGCATAGAACTCAAAGTGAAAACAAAATTGCTGAAATTTATGTGGAAGAATAAAATTGAAATAACAGAGAAATCAAGTTTGCATAAGTATTCAACCCCTTTGCCTCGTTTGGGATTTTACGAGAACAGAAACTGTAACTAAATCCACTCATGCAGTCGACTTAACGTGTTGAAATTGTTATGAATATGTTTACACAACCCCACAATTGTTTATATTCTATCATGTTTTTATTGTTTTATTATTTTAATTCTGTTTTTATTGCTCATTTTACTTGTGTGCTGGTATTCTATTTTGCTTTTCCCTGCTGAATCCTATTACTTTTGCTGTTGCGATTTCCCCACAGGGATCAATAAAGTTGCATCGCTTCTGAAATGTATCAAACCAACAGCGTCTCAGAGCTCTGAGAGAGGGAAACAACAGTAACGCAAATAGTGCAATAAAACGTCTCTAACTAAAACAATGATGCTGTCCCCATTTTATCCTCCCCTGGCTTGCTGATAAGCTGCAGCCATAAAACCACTGTTATAGGATGGAAAATCTCTGAAAGGATATAAACAAATGCTTTTTCCGAGGACTACCTCAAAACAACAAAGACATCTGTTTGCTTTCTCTGCTTAATGATGAACATTTAGAAAAGTGGTGGTAAGTGAAGAAATGGAAACGTCGGCGATGGCTTAGAGGGGATTACCACTCGATTTTAAGAATTTTATTTTGTGGCCTTGGATAGAAAAAATACCGACATCTGTGGCACCTGGAAAACTCCGCAAAATTTGGAAACTGAAAAACTAAGGCTGTTCATATGGAGGACACAATTGGCCATAATTAGAAATAAATGAATATAAAAAAATTAAAAAATGCATAGAAAGGTGGAAATAAATATATCAAATAACAGTGATGAGTAATGATCAATGAGTAAAATGAATAAGACTGCATTAATAACAAAAATAATAATAACATTAAATGTATTTATTTCCGTATTTCTCTCTACGATGTGAACAGTTTAACAAAATGGAGCTTAGCGTAAGTTAAATCAGGAAGGCTACCTCCTTCTTTCATAATTCTGTCAACTGGAGCCACATACCAGCTCCAGATCATCCAACCACCCTAGCCCACGTTCCTTTCTCCTCCCCTTCCTCCCTCTCCAGAAACCAATCACTAACCATTTCCTTCTATTTGTATCCCCTCAGCTGCTTCC
>CABFOQ010052836.1:27612-75340 GCA_900660455.1 Gephyroberyx darwinii
TATTCTCAAATAACTGGCATCAGTTTCATACTGCTTACTAGTACTATTTAGAAACTCTATTACGCAAGTAAACAGGTAACTGGTTTAAGGTTTACCCTTCACCTCAGGTCTAGTCCTGGTGTGTCACCTGCTCGATCACTCACCTGTTCCCTCACAGCCTCCCTTAAGGGAGCCAGCACTGCTTCCATCTTGACACGTATAAGAGATCTTGACTCCTCTTGCAAACCACCGTGGCGCTGCTTTGGGCTCCAGTTTCACATTTGGTTTATTCAAACTGTCCTAAAGAATGGGAGGCGCTTGCAGTCTGTGCTCTCTGAAACCAGGACTCCTGTTGCATCAGCCAGAGAGCGAACATGAGAAAGCCGGACACTGCAATTAATGGGCGCAAAACAAAAAAGAAAGTTCTTAGAAAACTGAGACACAATTTGTCCACTCAGACAAAAGAATGACCGATTCAGTGATCACCCCCATCCCAGGTGAAACTGACCTGCCTGTCGCCATCTAATTTAGATTTGTAAAATATAGCAGACATATAGCCCACATTTCTACAGAATGTCGCTCAAAACTAGCTCTTGAGTAAAAAATGGTCTGTCAGTCAGGTCAACTCCTTACACCAATTTAATTTAATTTTTTTCATTTTATAGTGTGTATAGCCTGCATACAGCCTGTTGTGGCTTGTCTCTCTCTGATTTATTTATCCATCCACCCGGAGCACGTAGGGGAGGGGTGGAGCTGTATGATGCGACTGTGTTTCTGTGTCCGCCTGCCATTATGCCTCTTATTTATTTTGATTTTAAAAATGACTTAACATTGTTCAAATAAAGAGGGTTTTTTTTATACATAGGCTACACCTAGACAGGTTACAGATCCTCTTTAAACTTCCTCATATTGACTAACTGAGACGTCTAGAGGTGAAACTGCCTGATTCTATTGTAACCCTTTCAGTGGAGTCCTGACTCTGAATGAATGTTTTAGCACATTTTAAATAAAAACGACTAAATTGTCTACAGACTGAGAAATTACGTTATTTTGATTCATCTATTTTTGTAACTATCTTTTCTATTTTAGAATTCTTAACTTAAAAACGTGATTTCTCTTTCTCACCACATGCTTACAACGTTTTAGCTTGAGCTCATAATTGGTTTTATCTTATAACTTAATTCTTCTTTGTCTCACTCTCAATCTAGCAGTATTCTGGTCTTGTTGAAGGAGTTCAATCAAACTTTCAAGTTTGGTTGACAGTGCCTTTACAAACACTAGTTGTACTTTTGGTTTCAATTTTATTCTGTAGGTTTTATTATTCTGTTCATTCATTAATCTATATATATTAATTAGCTGTAATAAACATTAACATTAAAACCACAGTAGTTAACATTAAATCTATTTCTGCATTAGTGTTGTTGAATTAATACATCTGTACCTCTACATCAATATTCTGATCTTGCCACTTTCTTAGAAACATCTTCTATTTCTAAATCCTCAATGAAATTAAATAAACTAGAATGAACTGGAAGCAGAGTTCCAGATTTACAGTCCTGTCATCTTAGTTCCTTGGCTTGAGGATCAGGGAAGTTAGAGGTTGTTTCTTCTATGCCTTCCCAAGAGGCCTTGGTTGTTTTGAGGTTTAAGATTGGGAGCTTCACAAAACACATCTGAGTATTATAGTCAATTTGTATTCTGCTTTCCAGGGCAAAAATAGAGAAATTCACTTATACGGTTGCAAGTTTCAAATCAAATCATGTTTTGTTAACCACATAACCATAGAAATAACCATTAGCGCATAGAACCTTTACAGTACCATAAGGGCATACAGTACATTTATAGTAGGGGCGGCTCCAGTGGGAATAAAACCTCTAACTCTGAAATCCTTAGTGCTGCTGGCATATGCAGGACCATTGGACATTAGAGACCAGTCAGTTAAGTTTTCATGCTTCGGAAACTTCACAGAAAATACTAGTTTTATGTCCGTGTCCAGTAAGTGCTGGGTGTTTTTATTGAATCAAAAATGTCAAACATCTCCATTCAATCTGCCCAAAACCTGAAATGGTGAAAGCCTCTTTCCACAGAGGACTCAACAACCTGAACAAGATTTCTCCCTTTTAAAACATATCTGAGATCCCCTTACACGTACGAAATGTTTCTCATCGAGGGAACAGCAGTCCTTTGTAACCCTTCCACAACTGTTAGGTACAATGTATACATAACATTTAATTTGAGTTTCAGTGATTTCAGTGGTGTAGAACACAGAGGTCTCAGTGCACCACCATTGCTTGTCACAATACAGTTGCAATATTCTTCTTATTGATGCATATGCAAAAAGTCTGTAGTTTCATAGGAGCGACTGGAAGATGAGTGAGGTTTATTCTTCAACGGTGTCCTTCTTGCTGGTCTCCTGTCCTTCAAAGATGGGGTACTTGCTCTCCACTTCCGCCCAAGTCAAGGTGCCATTGGCCAGATCTCGAATAATCACGGGCAACTCACTGACCTGTGGAGAAAGAACAGGTTGCTTACCTTATTCTAGATTAGAGCAGGCAGTCTCATGTCAACAAACACTGTTTTCATAAGGGTACTTCCCAGTCGAAAATCCAAATCCTGGTTTATTCTACATGGCTAAACAGGCCTAGTCGGGGCCTACTCAGCAGCTAGGCTGGTAAAATTCCTGAGGCCAGATTTCTGTGATCTTGTCACTTGTTGCCAACATAGATGTGACAGATAAGCCAGCTGGACATGCCCAGAAATAGCCAAGTGGTTAAAGGAACAGTTCACCCTCAACTCCACTGAAGTTTGTACAACCACCAGACACAGAATGGGTTAACCCCTGCAGCTCCACCTCAGCCTTCTGCTAAACAACTGAAGTGAATGGGATCTGGTTATTTAGCAATCCAAAATGGGTATCCAATGACCATCAAATTTCTCTAAACAGCTTGTGCAGCATCATCCAAGTGTTGTTTAGCTGAACAATTGCATTCCAAGTCCAAAAAGCCTATATTTACACCATTATCGACTATACTGAGCTCACTGACAGTTCCTCGTTTTTGGAAGTGTGAACATTTTCGTGCCTTGTAGCATGCACCCTACAGCGCTCTGGCAGAAGGTTCTGCTCACCCACTGTGCATCGCTCCCAACCTTCTATACTGGAGGTGCAAGGTGCACTCCAGTAGAGGTGGGGTGAGACCCACTTCACTTCAGTTAGCTGAGATGGAACTGCAGGGGCTAACTCGTTGTGTGTTTGGTGGTTGTACAAACTTCAAAAGGAGTTTCGACTGGCATGGAGGTAAGTGGATAAAGACAGGTCTAAATAAATAAAAATAAAACATGGACTAGCCACTTTGCTTTTAAGGGGGGGAAAAAAAAAAGATATGCAGCCCGATTATAGTTTTAAACATCAAAATAACTAAATATAAAATAAGGCATTCAGTACTGTGTTGTCAACATCTGTAGTAGGCCTTAGACCTGAGAAGTACCAGTTGACCCCGCTGTGGAAAAAAGGACTGTAAACTCAAATGTCTTGAATGACTGAGAAAAGAGCATGTGCTGTACCTCGGCCCTGATCTGTCTCATGGAGTCACGGTCTCTCAGAGTGGCTGTGTGGGGCGTCTTGTTCACCGTGTCAAAGTCAATGGTGATGCCAAAGGCCACGCCGATCTCATCTGTCCTAGCATAGCGCCTCCCGATGGATCCTGAAGAGTCGTCCACCTTGTGGGACACCCCATTTTTGGTCATTGCCTCAGCTGAGAGGGAATAAGAGGTTGAAGAAACAGTGATGAACAAAAAAAAAAAGCAGAACATGCAATTCCTCCACAGATTAACATAGGCTATATACATGATCATCACGTGGGCACTCACATAACTCCCTCACGAAAGGCACAAATTCCTGGTTCTGGCTCAAAGGAAGGACGGAACATTTGTATGGTGCTACGGTGGCAGGGAAGCTGAAATACTGGAGAAAAGAGAAATAGTTAGTACAGAGGAAAAAACACCAGCTACTTAAGTGCATGCAAACACTTCCAGTAATAGTATAGTGGGCTACTCAATATGTTGATATAGACCATCTACTTACTGTTCTTTGTTCGTCACCTTCTCTGACATGGAATGTGTGCTCAAAGATGCTGTACATGATTCTACCAATGCCGAAGGAGGGCTCGATTACGTTGGGAACAACTTCTTCCACTGTGAACAAGAAAAACACATGGCTGAGAGTCAGACGTTGACGCTCTCAGATGCCCGGTATCATTTCCCTCCCATCCCTCTTGAGTGAGGCTCACCATGCAGAGTCTTCTGGAACCTCTTTATGCTGACCATGTCCTTTGTGAGTTTGAAAGACTTGCCTTCCGTCTCAATGGTAAACTCCCTGTGCAGTAAAAATGAGATATTGCCCATTTGAAATTACGAAGCTACACCCATTTAACACATGCTCATACTACCCCATATAACCGCTGCTGTCAGCACTCACCCATTTTCATTGAGCAGCTGCTCCTGTTCTGTAATAAAGCATTCATCACACACAGAGAGATACTCCATTGCCAGTTTAGCATCCTTCTTGTAGGCCTTGCCAATGGCTCCTTTGTTGGGCTCGAACTGGACAACATTTACAACTTTGTGTGAAGGAGTTAAGGAGTATTACAGAGGAATGACGAGGCATCAGTACTCAGAAGTTGTTCAATGTTTGATGGAAGGAATATTTTTTTGCCACAGGTAAAGGATATGGGTTCTTTTAGAGGCTTCTCTGCAACCAGAGGGACCTTTGTAGCCCGTGCATGGCATTTCAGATCGAAGCATGATCGGTCAGCACACCCCACAATCTCTATCCAGCCCTGCAACAGACAAACACTCCACTGAGCAACACTGTGTGGACTAGCTGATATGGAAATCCCTCTCTGTAGTCTTAAAGAAACACTGCAAGGGAGCAAGCTGAACATACATAAGAAGTTTTGGTCTCAGCATCCCAGCAGTCACAGGCATAGTGGGCCATCTCATTGTCCATGTGCTGACGGAAGCGTAGCTTGTGTTTGGCCACACCAACTTTAGTAAGGTAGAGGTAGATCCTCCCAATGAAATATCCCAGGACGGAGTTATTGATCACTCCCTAAAGGAGACAGAAAATTAGGATTTCTATCAGATTTCAATGCTTTAGTAGAACAGTAAGTCTCCACATTACATCAAAGATAATTTTAGTACTAAGTACTAACATAGTCCAAATATCAATAAGGTGATCTTACCTGCTCCACAGCATCCCCCAGCCTCATGATTTGTGCAGACTGGCCGCTGGTCTGGGCCTTAGAGGAGTACAGTATGATCTCTAGGTCAGCCACACTGGGGAATTTAGGATGGACCTTCTCAACTGGGTCCACAAAGTGCTCAATCTCAGCCATGGTGAACTCTCTGTATGGGAATGTGGAGCAGTTAGATTTGTGTACAATCTCTCAAATCAAAAACAATAAGCAGAGAGAAAAACAACTGAAAATACTAGGAGGGCCAGAAGATCACTCACCTAACACGAATCAGTCCAGAACGGGGAGAGATTTCATTCCTGAAGGAGTTCCCAATCTGAGCAGCAGCAAAGGGCAGTTTTCCCTGGTTGAACTCCAAAAGACGCTTGAAGTTGAGAAAGATTCCCTGAGCAGTTTCAGGCCGCAGATAGCTGCAAATTTAGATTGATTCATTTAGTTCGCAGACAATGCGACTAATTTGATAGCGTCAAAGGATGATGGTGATGCTATAGATGCATATTTTTTATGTTGGTTTGTACCCTGGCATATTCCCCCCTGGTCCAATTGATGTCTGAAACATCAGGTTGAAGGAGATGGGAGGTGTGAGGTCATTTCCTGTGGTGGGTGACTTGACGTTGTATTTCACGAAGAGATCAGTCAGTTCTTGCTGGGTATAATTGTCCATCTGAAAATAATATTGGACAAAACCATGAGTCATCCATTTACAGTAGCCTTGTTAAGCCATCCAACTAGCCAAGGTTTTCCACATAATCCCAGAGAAGAGCAATTCTCCTCGGTTACACTGACCTGAGTGATGACATCCTCCATCTCAGCCTTCTTCTCAGCGGCACACTTCTTGTCAGACATCAGCTTCTGAAGATGGGCTGTAGGACACAGAGAAATAGAAAATGAAGACATGCTTTCACTAACAATCTTGTGTATATTTAACAGACTGCAATGGGACATTTTTTTGTTATGAGGATGAAGTCAAATATAAAAAGGAACCGCCCGGAACAGATGTCTGCATGAAATGACTCAAAATGCAGTGACATTTACAAGAATTACGTTCTCATCAGAACACTTCAACTTGGCATCGTGACCATGTTGTCTCAGAGGCTTTGACAGAGGGACTGAAATGTTCTCCCGATATCTCCATCCTTCCACTAACTTTTGGTACAGCTCCAGCCCTTGTGATCCTAGACAGTTTGTTTCCCTCTGAAAGCCCCATGTGTGTTTTGCTGATCCAGCCACTTCCATTCTCCCTCAGGCACAACACTGATACTTAGGGCCTAGCCAGCCAGCAGTGGCCACAGACAACACTGAGGCTGGACCAGGTCCATCTGTCCCTCTATAGACACCCATGAATATTACAGATGATGAATTTTTGAGGACACCAATTGAAGGCTCATTTAGGCCACTAATTTATGGTTTACACAATAATGCAAACTAAATGTCCATGTACACTCAAAGGAATACAGGCAGATGTAGAATAGACGTACCTTTGAGGAGGTGATCAGCCCTGAAACATTCACCATTCTTGACATCTTTAACCATGTAGTCAGCAAACTTGTCCACATGTCCTGACGTCCTGAGAAAATAATTGGTCACGACTTTCTACAAAACAGCATCTTTCACATTATATTCCCCTCTAATAAATTCTACTAAAATTAAACATGATGTATCTGCAACCGGGCTATGGAAGGCTGCTTAAGGTGACAGCTCCCATGCATAAAATTGCAGAGTCAATATGTGCCTGCATATCAAAACCCACAGATCAGCACTTGGGAGCTGTCCATAGGAACCACCAGGCACAAACTGCAGCCAAATAGTTATGTATAAATGACAACTACAACAGGTAATACCTATAGATGATTTTAATGGCTTATTACATCTCTGTACTTCTTATGGTGACAAAAACACCATGGGAGTGGCCACCAGAAAGCAGTTAAAAGCATTAAAGCTTTGTGTCCTTTGCACCTACTTGAGGACAGGCTCAGGGGTCAGCATGGTGCAGTCGATCTCTAGGATCTGCTCCTCCTGGATGAAATGCTGCCTCCAGGCCTGTAGGATGTTGTTCTTCAGGGCACAGCCCACAGGGCCAAAGTCATACAGGCCGCTCACACCTGAGGAGCAGTACTGCATGGTAACAGAATGCTTAAAACTATGTCTATGGCGATTTAGGCACCAACCTTCACCTAGATTCCCATTACAGTACACTCTTGGCCATTGACTGTCTTACCTCCATAGATGGCAAAGGCCTGGTCATAAAAGAATCGCCTCTTCAGGGTATCCTCCATCTTGGTCCTGTCTATGTCATCTTTGGGCTGCAAGGCCAGTTCCTGTATGGAGGATTATAAGATGGTGTCATTGTTCTATATATCGTAACTAATTGCATCCATCCCACACAGACCATAATGACTAAAGGTTATAAGATAGTCAGGTAATGTAGATTCTCAGAAATAATGACTCACCTTGGCCTCAAGAGTTCTCTTCCTTGCTTTCAGTTCAGCCACAGCTTTAGCGATATCAACATCAGGGACACCTTCCTGTTTCATTTGGCGCACAAGATCCCCCTAAAACAGAGAAGTGGCATGCAGGAGTCCTTGAACACAACTTCAAGGAACAATTCACTCTAGACATGTTTTGCACTGTGTGACAAGCAAGCAATCCGACGATATTTGGAGAAAATGTTGAGCTTTTGTAGCTAACATTAGTATAGCACCATGAGCTGGGCCCTTTCTCTTAACCCCACCCTGCTCACAAATGTCTGCAACAGTAGCATACTGAAACGTGGCAAAGGAGACAGAAAGGCCGGTAGGGCGCAGACATGAATTTGTCAGCTAACGTTAGCTAGCAGGCGGCAGGCTAACAAATGTCTGTCTTCATTCACAACTTCATAGGCAGCCAGGCAAGTTAGCTAGTTATCCTAATGAGTCATCATGCTGAATGGCGTCTGACTGTGAGACAACATAAAAGGTTATTGCTCAGGATAGCTCATGCAAACTAGTCATTTACAGTTTAGCGCGGTTGATAAGCTAATCTTACCTGTTCTTTTACTGCAAGCCTCAGTGGGGCAAGAACCTCTTCAATATTACCATCCATGTTTTGTCCTTCAGAAAGCTGCAGCCAAAGACTTTTCTTCTTCTTCTTACACAGGCAGACCGACAACGAAAACGGCCTGTTTTGTGGCGGGTAGCGGAGCGACTGCCGTACAAGTCGGACCCTTGGCACTAGACAGGAGGAAATCGCAGTGCTGGTCCTCAGCAGTGCTGATGCTGCGCTACGAAGCATGGACCGCGGTAATGCGAGAGGAAAAGAATGATGAAATCTCTGAAAATAAGCAAATGCCGCTTCTGCCCTGCGCAGGCACTTTCGCCACGCGTTCCATAGGTAAATGCACTTGGTACTGAATCGACAGATTCGACAAAACCAACAATGTAAAAATTCTAGTAGTATTTTAATAACATCAATAATCAATTCAAGGATTCACATGAATATATAGCATTTCTTGATGTAAAGGAAACTTGCTAGCATTTTAATTGATGTGGTGCATCGTGTAATATGCATACTCTAGAACAGATTATAACCAACATCATGTATCTGATATCATATGTTTATTGTTATAGTTACTATTAGTTGCTATCATATCTCTAATATTTGCAGAAGAATAAGACAGATGATTTGTATCAGTATAAACCTTCTCATATTGCTGAATTCACAATACTAATCCATCCTGTGGTAGCTATACTATCCATTATCTCCCACTCTGATTCCTTCGTTCATTGCTCCCAGAGAACGGTAGATATCTCCCAGACTCTCCAAGGCACCGATCTCATCATCTCAGCCTTATTAAAAGCTGATTTTTCAGAGGAATGACTGGATACGACCGTTTCTGTTTCAAACAGTTTGATAACCCTCATTCCACACAAATCTTTGAGTTATGATGGCTGGTTTCTCAAGGTCGTTTCAGTCAATTCCTGCTGTGTCAAGACCTGCATAAGTCCTCCAAAGTCTGTTGTGTTGCTTGACACTAAAAGGGTCTTGAGCTCAGGTGGTGATGTTAGATAAGTGACTCAATCAGTTTCACTGGTAGTGAGTCATATCCCAAATCGTTCTTGTACATGTGTAGATGCCCATTTAATAATGGTCCTAAAGCTTAGGTTGCAATGTTGAATTCTTGATTTAATGTGTTGTAGATCTTGGCTGTATCTAGCCATCTAAAAACTGGTTCAATTAACAAGACAATTATCCACTGGTTGGCAAATCATTGGACGCATGAGAGATTTGTTTAGTCCATTTAAATGTAAAAGATTTGAGGCAATGAAAAAGATGGATCATAAGCATCCCAATTCCTCTCCTCCTGAAAATGTAGTCTCGTCATACCTCAAAATGCTTGAAGTAGAACTTTTGAGAGGTTGTCATGGTGATGACACAGAAAACGAATTGATATAAAATGTAATACAGAATACGTTATCCATATAACTCCATATAAGATTTTGCAGGCAAAGGTATCCAGAAGTATTAGGAATGTAATTAGTTTGGGATAGGGATTTGGAGTAATCCAACTGATAAACTTTACTGACTAAATTTTTTAGCAGGGAATCAGGAAATCTTGCTTAAGCTGCCCACAAGATCTTTCAAAATCAGTTGCAGTTAATGAGCATTGTTGAAACATGGCCTCCAGTCAACTAAGAACTATATTCCACAAGGTGGCAACGTAGGCAAACTAATGATCACATGCACCAATTCTGCAGCAACACCAATGGTAAATGACCAATAAAAGGTTTTACTGATTGTAAACAATGAAGGTCTTATACACAATTTTTTTTACTTAAAGTTCCAGGTTGTATGTGATTTATTGTGTTGAAGGCATTTTTTACCATAAAATGTATTTTATTTATCATTCATTTTTAATTTAACAGCTTGTGACAGATACAATCAGTTTTACACATGGTTTTAGGCTGTGAAAGGTTAGATTTAGTGTCTGTAGATATTATAACAGACATGTATTTCGAGTGATAAGCTTATATACTGTCTATGTGTCAATATTCAGGTACCTTTCAGTTTGTTTCTCTTTTCTTTTCTCGTTTTAACTTATTTTTATTTATATATTTATTTTCGTTAAAAATAGAAATTCCAGATTGTAAAAGGTTGTTTATCTAACCATGTGGCATTTCCTAGTTTAGGAAAAGTCTTTAATTCCAAGTATTCAGTACACATACAGTACAATACTGCATACTATACAATATCATATAATCTTGAAGGAGGATTTCTTTAACCAAGAAAAAACCCATTGCAAATCATTTCCTACTTCAACTTGTACGGCGCCAAGTGATTCCTCTTTGATTTCTGGACAGCAGACCATCATTCATTACTGGACTGAAATGTGTCTGTTTTTTACCCTCACAATGTCAGAGTATATGTGGGGAGGAACTCGACTGCTTGACAACTTGAGAAAACTCAGTGAAAGAGCCCCCGAGAGGATTATGTGATTTCAATTCCTTACTGAACTACACCCACATTCATAAAGCATTCACCAAACAAGTCTGCCTGCATGCCCAAGCTATTTCTAAGGCAGTGAAAAAGATAGTTTGTGTCCTATCAAAGTCAATATCAAAACTCAATATCAAGTCTCACGATGCAAAGACATGTTGCTCAAATGCCCCCCACCCCTCAAAAAGAAAAGCCAGAGGCCACTAATATTTTATATTTCCAAATCAAGAAATGAATGGGCCAGTGTTAGTCTCAAATCTTTACTCTCAACATAGTTCTTGTCCATGGTGTTGGTGCATTATGTATAGTATATGCTCTTGCCACTCCCCACTACCCTCAGTAACGACAGGTGTTGGACAGCAAAGCTCCCTTTGCCCTGCAGGTGTTATTTTTCAAAGAATGATTATTTGCGTGCCCTGGTAAGCTCATAAAAACAGCTCTGTGCTGAGTGCAACAACCATACAACCATTAATTCTGATGACAGACTGCTGTTTGCAGCTACTTCAGGGTTTCACTGTGACGCCATGTGTTTTTTTATTACCATCGGTGATGATAGAGAGAGAGAAAGGGACTGCACATGATGAGCAAGAACAAGTAAAGGTTCTTATTATTTCCTTTATCAAACAGAATTTCTGTTTTAAGTCCTGTACAACTAAAATCCAAGATAAGACAGCTCTGAAGGTTGTAGGACTCAGACTGCACTCACCCCTTCATGTATAAGGAGTCAGTGGTCAACTCAGACCCATCTCATACCCTCCACCCAGAATATGAGTTACTCTACTCAGGCAAGCGTTTCAGGGTTACTCAATGCAGGTTAAAACGCTACAAAAATGTATTTGTGCTGGTGTCCATTAAGGCCTTAAACCCTGTTTGTATGTTGCCAGTTTGTACTGTACTGTAACATATTTGTCTCAGCGCTGAGTCCAAGAAAAGTTTCCCTTCGAGGGACAATAAAGTTTATGTTATCTTCTTCTATCTTATCTTTAAGGATGACCTGCATGGAGCTTGTTGAATTATACCTCACATCTTTTTCTAAAACAAGATATTAGCAAGAATTTGCAATGAGCTGTATCTTGCCAATACTAATTATACTACTACTACTACTACTACCAATAATATAATAATAATACAAATAATAATAATATTTGTATACCAACAATATTTACCCACATACATGCACTGATTGATTTATCCTTTATACTAGTAAATCAAATATGAAACAGAAATGAATGCATGCCAATATTGTCAAACATGCTTTTCTATTCGTAGCCATTTCAAAACCTTGTTTTTTTAGGTCTCTATCACAATCCTGTTTTCATTTGTGGAATTATTTATCTTATCTTTGCTTTGCCCCTGTAATGTAAGCAGGCCGTGGTTCCACACAAAGGTCCTGCGTGGTCAGATTTCGAGAGGCCAGTCTTGACATTGTAACCTGAGACTGACTGTCAAGTGGTGAGAAGAGATTGTGAAGTGACTCAGAAACACTAGAGCTGTGTTGTGGTGTCAACTGTACAGTACATCGGCCTTATTGCAACCACCAAGGCACAGGCTCTGACCCACATCGAGAGCATCCTGTTTGATTACAACCTGCAGATGTTAGTAGACGACACATTAATTATGTCATATCACTTTTGTTTTGTTCTGTCCTCTCCATATACATAAACCACTTTGGATATGGTGCAACTTTTAACATCTATTGCCTCTTGTGTAGGGTCATTTAGGGTTGTGTGAGCATCAAGTGCATTAAAGTGACAGCTAAGGTGGAGGGGGACTAACATTCAGACTTCTCACTGCTGGCAACAGGCCAGAAAACCACTTTATCTCACTTATTGTTTTACAATCCTCTGAGGCTGAGCTAGCCTGAATAATGTTTGTATTTCAGCCCATGCGCGGGTGAGGTCACTGGTGCACAGATAAAATCAATGCTAGGGGTGGCTTTCCCACATATATTGTACACAATGCAATTTTAAATCTGATTTGTTTCATTTGTCTTTCGACAAATTAGTATCTCTACACACTGTGATGATATTGTGTTTTGGTATTTTTCTCCGTAGGGCTTTCAACTAGTAGTATTCACCATGTACAACAAATAAAAAATAAGAAAATCTAATTTATCTCAGAATATGTCTAGAGATTTGTTTCAACATACATGGAAATTGCCCAAATGCGTTTCCACGTGTAGGTGATATTGATTAGAAATAGATTTTGAGCAGCCAAAACCCTTTTTTTGGAGTGATCAACAGCGCATGGGGCAAAAATAGATATTTCCCATATCCAGAATATATTAGGAGTTTTTTGCAGTATAGGATAAGAACAACAACAAATACAGTATGGCCGGCCTACAGCCTAGTGCATTGAGGGTTTTCATCATCATCATCATCAGAAGAAGAAGAAGAAGAGGAACAGAAACAGAAACGGTGTAGGCGTGTTGTGGCGAGCTGCACGGCCCGGCGGCCAGGAGGACGGTCGCCATCTCTAAGTAAACACTGTAACCGTATCACCGTGGTGTGTGGACTGAACCCGGAGCGTACAGTAGCAGAAGGCGGGGGCTATGCTGCACACACACGGTTTCAACGCAGGACCGACGCTTTGTTTTTCTTCAACATATCACACACAGACTGTCATCTCAGATGTTGGAGGCTTCGCGGCCGCTTACTGACATTTCTTCTGTTTTTTTTAAGTTCAGGGGGGGAAAATGCGACTGCATGCTTCGATTAAAATGGGATTTTAATGGTGCAAACGGCGGACGCTCTAGCCTGTGCTCAGTCGGGGGGCTGTATGCTTGGTAATGTTTGCCAAGGAATAAAACTGTGTAGCCGAAGGAGCATAACATCCCGTTTCCATGGACAACACGTCCATAATAACACAGGTTGCAAATCCAAAAGAGGAGGAAAGTATTTCTTCAGGTCAAGATAAAGGTAAGGCGCAAAGAAACGCGAATGCCACACAGTCGTTTCACATGCCCGAACGTACATTTTGGTTCGCATCTATTTTGGTGCAGCCTTTTATGTATCCTATGACTGTTAACGTTGCTGATCTGCAACCCCTAGTGCAGAGAGGATACTGGGCTGCTGACTGCAACAACTGATAGATAGCGAGCCGGAGTATCGCCGGAAAAACCTCCATTGTTCAAAGCAGAGAAACAGCGAGCCAGAGTCCTCAGTTATGCTGGGACTACACAGGATAACTTTGTGTCCACATCATTTCACACTCTCATTTTCTAGCAGACATATAGACTTAATATAATACACTGTAGAAACATTTGTCTTGAAATATTTTGAAACAAGTGATATTTCCCCTCTGTGGAGTGTGGATGTATTTACTACAGGGGGCGGGTACTCTACTCCTTTTTCCCTTGCCCGGGCTACATCCATGCATCATAGACACTGTACAATGCATAGGGTTCAATAAGAGAGATGGGAAAGCACAACACCAGTAAACACCAAGCCAGGCCATATGAACAGTCCAGCTATGCTATGTTATATTTTTGTTATAGTTACATTTATATGGGAGCATATATGGAAGGCTCTCTACTATTCAATTGGGCCAGATGCTGCCAGGCCAGGAATAACATTGAATATATACACATTTACTCCCTTTGCAATACACTGAAGTGATGAAAATGCAGTAGTTTTTGAGAATAACCATAATAGAATATCATCATCAGCAACCTGTGCGTATACTGTCTTGCACACCTGTGATACCCCGTGTTTGTTTTACACGTGCGTTGTCAGAAATGCCCTCTGCGTGCTCTTAAAATGTGCCTGAAAATATCTCAACAGCTGTTCTTCAGATTACAGAGGCTGAACGAAAACACATTTTCTCTCTGTTGTCTTGTACAAGGGTCATAAGGGCTCGCTGCTTCACCATTTGGTGATGACATCAATGACAAATCCCCCCCAAGAATCAGAAGCTTTTCTGTTTTAATTAAGTTTCAGAAGTGTTTTCTGTTTTTTTCTGTTCTGTTCTGCAGGCTAGTATTCTCAGGATTACACTTCTTCCTAAACTCTAAACAACATCCCAGAGGAATCTCCTGTGTCTTGTTTCATTTATTAACACTTTAATTTTAGCCCATATTGTATCTTGTGATGTCTACACTGTGCATGAACTTATTAATCAAGAGGATGTTACTCAGTACATGGAGTAATGTGTGTGCACATAGAATACAAAGGGCAGGGTGTGTGTCCAGGGAGATCTCAGCAGGGGGGTGAGGTCCCTGACCTTTCCTCAGCAACCATCCCACTGAGCCATGGGGCTGCCTGGAGGCCTGATGGACCAGAGGTTCCCACCACACCCAGCTCTCTGCTGGAAAAAGGTCACATTACTGCATCACCCTCTGCTGACATACATGAACTTCTGAGTCACCGGCCGCACGGCGAGCGCACATGAAGTGAAGTGACAATCAAGACGTGTCCTGGACCTGTATTGTTGCTTTGATATGAAAACAAGATCAGAAGTGAGGCTTCGACAGACTTTTATTCTTCGTTTCAAGAACGCATCTTCTTCTTGACTCACCTGAGGTAAACCTGATCTCCGCATTCGAGACAGCCCTGAGAAAGAGATTGCATCCTCATGGTCACCAGATCAATCATGCTTTATGTGGCCCCACACATGTTAGTATGGTCTACTCACAAGCTGCACCGGATCCTCTGGCATCACCTCTTCAATTAATACTTCTCAGGTCATCATGAACACATAAATGAAAACAATTACTAAGAGCAGCTCTTCATCTTTACCGAGGGTGCCTGCAGGTCCTGAACAAGCTGTTGAAAAATCCAAACAGTTTCTTGGTGTTTTATAATGAGAAATCAGTCCAGTCATGCAGACCATATTCTGATAGGTCTAGTGTATCTCTGTTTATCTCACTTGCGAAATTGGTATATATATATATATATATATATATATTCCACTATAACTGGCAGATCTTAAAAGTCTTAAATTTAACTTGATGAATCTTGCAGATACCCTGTTATCCTTGACTGTAGTGCAACAGAAGTGATATTATCCTGCAAATTTGTAGGGAGACAAAACACCAGCTTGATTTTTTTTTTTGGTAGCACATTTGTAAGGCCTTACATAGAATTCACACTTTTTATTCTCTGCAACATCCTGCTTGTCTTGGCCAATAAAACCCAGATGACGCGGAATCACAATGATTAATGTGGCTGGATGAAACTCAGACTCATCTCCTGACCATAGGGAGCTTCCTAAATGGAGTGTCTGCCCCCTAACACCAGCTCTGTCAAAGCGGAGAGAAAACAGGACTGTAGTCCGAGACAACTACTCTCTGACCCGCTTGGGCTGGACTGAGGCCACAAATGCGCGCGCACACACACACACACACACACACACACTGAATATTTCAGAGCACGGTGAGGCTATTTTCAGATCATTATCAGTTTAATTCCAAGCAAGGAAATAGTAATTCATTAGTGCCAATCTTTGTAGGCGTTAGGTGAAGATCTTTATGCATTATAAATTGTGTTAGATGAGGTGAGTGTTGGGATTAAACTCCTCATATGGCACAACAATCCCGTACAAGTTAAAGGTTAGATATTTCACAGGAACTGGCATAGAAGAACTAGGAGGCTGGGAATATATCAAAGTATATTTCAAAGTCATTTACTTTTCATCACCTGATGTTATGAAATGTAATGACTGGACACACAATGTACAGGGACTCACGGGCCAGTCACCCCCAGTCTTGTGCCACAAATCAGTCAGGCTTGCTCTGATAATGCCACAGCCAGACAGGTATCATTAGTAGAGCTGTTTACCTTAATCAGATTAGGCCAAATCTGAGCTCTGCTCCTTACTGCTGCCAGAGGAGCGATGACAGCCAATTAGACCAAATCAGAGTCCTCCTAACACAGTATCAACCAGCGAGGTAACGATGCAAATAATATTAATGGTCCTTCTTATTTGTCTACATTCCTCAGTAATAATAATAATATCACTGGCTTTAGTTTGTGTTTCACTCGTATTCTCAGCTGTCTAGGAAATAGATTGCGTGTTAAGTTGCCTGGGGCCTATTTTGTTTCAAAGTAAGCAGGCCATTCATATGCTTAATATTAGAAATGACATTCCATTTGCATTACATTTTGTGGGTAATCACTGAAACAGATTGCAGCTGATTTCATAACAAGTTACTGAACAAAATATATTTTCAAAAATATTTTTCTCTAGGCTTTGGTAGGCTCACTGGATCACTCATCTTCAACAGCAAAGCCATTAAGTATGCTTTAGTGTTGCACAGGGATGAAGCTGTATGCTTGCTGACTGTGTTTCCTTCACACTAATGAGTGCATCTGTACAACGTACCCTATACCCTTCCACTATTTGCTTTCATTTACATTTTAGGGGAAAAAAGCAATTCAAAAAAACACAGATTCTCATGCATGCTTGCATTCTTGCATGCTTGGCTCCCCTGGCTGAATTTAACCTGAGCAATATGCACTCTCCTGAACCTTCCCCATAATCATCACCCTGATGATGAACACTATATTTCTCATAGAGCCCATTAACCTCCAGCCTTATCATGGCTGGATGTCATGGGGGAGACCATATGCCCCGTTGAGGTCCGATGTCCTACTACACCTAAACGTCTCTCTCATGGTGATGAGATGTATAACTGGAGGAGGAAGGTACTTTGGTACGTTGAAGTTTGAAACAAGATGTAACTATTCCCATTAGGCCGGTAGAAAGGCTCTGTGATTGCATGTGCATTGGCTTCTGTCCTTGGAGGGAACAGTGCTGTACATTAATAAAGTGTTTATGAATTGTGGACCACATGTGCAGGTGTGTGGGCAGCACAGTGAGTCAAGGGGAGCGACTGTGAGCTTTGGCTGCCCTGGAGTCCCGGGCACAGCTCGCCTCTCTGCTGTGTAGAGGAGCCCACAGCACTCTGCTCTCATGGCCACCATGACGCCATGAAAGTGGTCGGTGGAAGAGGGTGAGCCGATCATAGGTCACTCTGTCTTCTGTGTAGATGTATATTGTAATATTTATTTTACCCTATCGTGAAATGATAAACATATTTTCCAAATCACTATAAAAGTCACGTATGTGCTTCCACCTTCCTCGTGTTTCTGATTGGATTGTCACGAGCCTACAGTGAAGTCAATATTTTGCGCACCATTTTGACTTCAAGGAGAGAGAGAGAGTGTGAGAGGAGAAAAAAAAAGCTGGAATCAGTGTTCTGAAGAGCAGGTCCTTATTACAGATTTATGAGCCTATTTCAGCCAATGCTGCTCAGAAAAGCTGATTATCTACACCTCCAGGGGAATGTTAGAGTGTTAGATGTTTCCCCAGCACATCTTCATTACTTCAGTCCAATATCGTATTGGGCCGTCAGGCAGCTGATTGGGAAGGGTTTTTAAGAGAGGGTTTATTCCAAGCATAACCAAGTATAAGCCCCTTGACTGATAAGCTTGTTAACTGTATGTGTGGGTTTGGCTTCCATCTCAGTGTGTCATTCTAGATGAACGGTGGAAGTTGTGTCAGTTTTTGTTTTTGTACTTTTGTACTGTACAATATGAAACAAGTGAATGTTTTTTTTTATGGCTGTAAGAGGTGAACAACCGTGCTGTTGTAGTTACTGTGTTCTCTTTCTGCTGTGTTAGATCTTGTTTGGCATTGTAAGTAATCACATTGGACCTAACGTACTCGACAGGGAATTTACTTTTGAACATGCACATGAGTTCATGAAGTCCGATAGCTCCCGTGGGTATTTGTTGTTACATCAATCACTTGTTTTCACTTGAAAGCGAGGCCTAAAATCGTACTATCCATGCCTTCCTGGTAATGTCATTTTTTGTGTCGGTGGTTTCTATTTTCCAAGAAGTAGTTTTGGCTGTACGATTATCATCAAAAACAATCCCTAACATCGGTGGCGACCACAGGTTTTCGGGGAAGCTAACGTACATTGTGAATGAATGTAATAATGATAACAATGTAATGTGATACTTTATTGACCCCCTTTGAGAAACTCTTGATGCCAAGCAGACTAGTTAATTATGGGTAGTGAGGCTGTGATGGGAGTCTTATGAGACGTAGTGAAGGAGCTGCAATCACACTGCAATCCGTCCACAGAGGCCACAGGGGAAAATGGTGTGGGTTGACTCTTCCTTCACTCCTACACTGCCTGACTGTGCGCGCTTGAGCTTATAAGACCCCGCGCCTTCCTTTTGTCCTGTTATATAATACCGTGTGATAGGCCAGTTTCATGGAACGCATGTTTGCGTGCCTCGCATTAGAAAGTCAAGATTTCTCTCTCCTCTCTGTGAACTTGGCTATCCTGTGAGATGACTCGGTTGCCCAGCAATAATCATGTTTTTCTGGCTGTCTTCTTATGTCTGTGTGCTTTGGACCATATGTGTTTGATGGCATTATGGGAACTTTTATTTTCAAATATGGCCTCAAATGTAGCTCAATATGCTATGTCTGTTTATTTTGGGGCAAGCGTTTAAAAATACCCAGCACCGGCACCGAAGGGACAATTACAGCGGCGTTTCAAGTAAAGTTTTTCTAAAAAGAAGCCTGGTAACCCCAGCAGCGAATAAAGAATGAAAGGTACAAACAAAAGCAAAAATATTTCACAGCACAAGATTAATAGATGCACTTCATTCACACTCAACTCCAGTTAACCTCGGGGGTTAACATCGTTGTGTTTCTAACTTGGGCTTAATTGATTGAGTACAGAGGAGTCACAGAAAAAGGAACAAAAGGAGAAAGGTACTTCTGGCGCATGCTTGTCATGGTTTAAATACCCAGCTTTGTTGTTGGATTAGACCGCTTCTCCTTTGCCGTACATCCAGACACATTGGCATTCAGTGGCTGTGAATGAGTGAAGCCATTATTAATAAACCAAAAGTCGGGACCGCCTGCCCCACGTCCCCAGCAGCGCCTCTCCCGCATGCTGTTGCTCTGAACCCCGTTTTCTAATGGGGGCGTTCGGCGTGGACACTGACAGGCCACGAGCTAGGATTAATTGAGCATCCGTTCAGCCAAATGGAGATTGTCAAAACAGATCAATACAGGGGGAGAGAGGTAGGGGTCGAGGAAGTAAGAGTTGGGCTGTGTGGTGTGTTTGTGAGAGAGAGAGGGAGAGAGAGAGAGAGAAAGACTGCAGGAGAAAATGCTCAAATAGCATCTGTGTGTCAGTTCTCTGTGCAGACAGGTACACGGCCTGGCGCGGAGAAGGGGATGGCCTTTTCTGCATACTGGGCCCTCTTCTGGCTGGCATTCATCACCAGTAATTGGCCATCTAAAAGGGAGATCATGTTTAGTCCAAAATGATTTTCTGTCACCCTTCCCAATATGCTGTGTGTCAGTTTGTGGGGTATTTGTCTAAAGAGCATAAAAGGGTTATGCATTTTGAAATAGATGAACCAGGCACAGACAAATAAATAACTACAGAGGTCCATCCAGTTTGGAAAAGACACAGAGAGGCGCAGGAGAGAGGTATGTTTTCACTCCAGAGGGTAAAGGTGAACACTATTTAACTGTGAATCTCAAGGGAGACTAAGTAGGACATGCTGTGTGTGTGGAGGATGGAGATGAGAGCCATGGGAAACTAGCAGCAATACACAGGCAGGGCACGCACTCACACACACACACACAGACAGACATAAACATATGACCTACTTGTTTACATCCTTTCTGTACCAAACTACTGCGTTTTGATGAGCACGAATCTGATTTACAGGAAAGAAAATGTCTCTGAGGCTCATGGCTGACTGTACTTGAGAACAAAACTTAAATTCCACTGTGACTGCTTGCTGAAATGTCAGCGATGTAAAGGATCAATTTTACACTTGCTTGGACAGAATCTCCTGTTCAAGGGTCACCAATCCGCGCGTGCACGAGCGCGTCCGTGTGGTTATTTCGAGCGAAGCCTAAGAGGGGACGTCGATTGCATGTGACATTCACATTAATTCTCCGCTGACGCTTTTTGAACGACAGACAGCGAAGGAGGATTTCCCATCAGTCACTGAGCTTCTGCCTTTCAGCGCTCAGTGGTAGATCACAATATAAAAAGATAAATAAATAATAAACTGCCGCAGCCCTAAACAACGTGGGCTGTGTTGCTGCGGGTTGCGTAACTCCAGTTGAATAGTCAGATCTGCCTCATTATTTTTCCCTGAGCTCTCGGTGGGTTAATTCCCCCGCGCTTGTCATATCTTTCATTTTGCCAAGCGCTTGAGAAGCAGCAGCCTCCTCCCTGGAGGCTGCAGGCAGGCAGGCACTGCCACCACAGCTCCTCCACCCCTAAAGCTGAGGCAGGACAGCGAGAGCAAACCGACCTACCCAGCCACCCACTTCTGTGTGTCAGGGTTCACGGCAGCAACATTATCTGGAGAGAATTAGTACCTAGCACTATATGGGTGCCAACCTAGTACTTCATGTGTTTAAATCACAGCAAACCATGTCTTGAGCCATTTAGTTGTAGTGGGTTATTGAGTGAATGTCAGTTACATAAGGTCGTGCAGGATGCATTTATATATAAATGTTCGTGGATAAATGAGGATATAATGTCAGAAGGGCAGCCGAGGGTCAGTTACTGTGACTAACGGCATCTGCTGGAACCAACTGTGTCACTCCAGCTTGTCATTTTCACCCTGGCCTCAGCTGTCTGTGTGGGCAAGTAAGGAGGCTTAATGTGAGTCTATTTGATCCTACTGCGCTATTATTGCATTGATGGCCTCACACATAACCCACCAAGGGCCCATCAAAGTGAACGCACAGGCTCAGCTCATCTAGCACGACAACGCTAACCCCACTCAGCTGTTTTGAGTTGCTGTATATGTGTGTGTGTGTGTGTGTGTGTGTGTGTGTGTGTGTGTGTACTGTGAAACAGATGCTCTTGAGTGTAAAAACTGTTTTAGAAGCCTATCTGTTGTAATTATCACCGCCTCCTGCTGGGATTTTTGGGGATTGGGATTCTTTCTCCTGTATGCATACAATCAATAATCTCTTCCTTTTTTTGAGGAATGAGAAGAAAAGCTCCTACTTCATATTTCGGTTCTTTGAGATCTGATTTAGAGTTATTTTTGTTGTACCAGTATAGAGTCTAAACTTTAGAATAACATCAAAGTGTTTCCTCTTATTTGCGAGGCTTCTCAGCATCATCACTGTGGACATATTTCTGTAGGGATTCCTTCCACAAAGTTATTTTGCTGACATAATGTACAACAAGGAGTTCCCCATCCCTCCTCTCTCTGGTGCTATTAGTGATGGCTGGGGACAGAAGCAACTTCATCTTCGGGCACTCACTATGCCTCTGGACTGTCTGCTCAATACATCAGTTCCCAGGCTGCAGGCTGAATAGTGGATTACCTGTGTCTGTGTGTGTGTGTGTGTGTTTGTGTGTGCTCACATACTTTCGTTCCTTAGTCGTTCTTTTATACTTTTAATTCTGTTCCTCATTTGGGCTGCAGCCAGAAAAAGTGTTGTATCTCACATGGTGTTATATAAGCCCCAGACAGCTGGTCCCACTCTTAATGCAAACGCCCCACAACCGAAATCGCAGTAAAGGGAAGAGGCGAGTAATCTTTCAAATCGTGCCCACTGCCTGAGGCAATGTCAGCCTTTTAGCGTGTCAATTTAGCTCTGGCTGATGGTGTCTCCTTGCCACGATGTCAAATTACCACATCCAATCTTTTCCAGGTACAGTATACAGTAACTGTTTCAGAAAAATTAGCGCTCTGGCTAGCATTAGCTTGTTGCCGTTTTCTCGGTGTACGTTAAGTGTCCGGCCATGCCATTTAAAACCTGCTTGTTTTCCATCTGAATTATTAAAGGTCCAGTTCCACATGGACTGCTCTCACATTTACCTTCGTGCCCCCCAGCTACTGTACACTTTACATGCCTGGCTAGCCAGCTAACTGGTGCCGGAGCAGCGTTCAAGGCCCGTCACCCAGGCACTATCAAACTCCCATTGTCCATTGCCCGGCTGGGCAACTTCACCCTCGAACATTGGTCTCCAAGTGTGATGAATGCCCTGACATTAACTTGACACCCTTATGCACCATAAAGGGTGGAACAGTAGCTAAACTTAAACCTGGTGTCATATTTTAAATTTGTCATGTTGTTTTCACTGCCACGGTGTGTATCTGGATATAGGGGTAGTTTTTATGAGTATGCTTTAAAAGCTGTAGTAAGGGAGGCCACCTCAAAAATCTTCAGCTAAGCCAGGGATCATATTCCCCCCAGAACCTGGCGTAAGTCCATGCTGTGGGTCATGGGGTGATTATCTCTTCCTGTCAGGAATGTTGAGAATTTCCTGCGTTTTCCCTCTCTTCCGGCCTTGTTAGTGGTTGTGCCTGAACATGTGACAGAGAGCCTGGGCTGGGCTGGCCGTGATTGACTAGCAAGCTTTCTTCACCTAACATTCGGCAGGCCCTCTGACACAGCCACTACCTTATAGAGCCGTGTTCACAGCAGATCAGTTTAAAGAGAATATGCTGAACTGAATTCAGTGTATTTAATGGGTAAATAGAGTGCACCTGCTCTGAGGAGGATACAGCTTCAGCCTAATATCTTTCTCCAGGGAGCTTTTGTTAGACGAATCCACTTGCATGCTCCACCCTAGATTGCCTAGATTTTAATGGGGTGTGTATCCCTCCTTCACAGAACCACAGGCTGTCAGCTAATTCTTTTACAGTCTGGCTGCTTCAGAGCACCACTGTCTAATCTGTCCTTAAACTGATTCAATTTGGCCTGGATTGTCATTGGTGGTGATGTTGTTTTTCAACCTGGAGTTGGTGCAAATGGTGTAGGCACCAGTAGTGTTAACGGCAAATGTTGCACTTTAACCTTTTCCTAGAAAGGTGTTATTCTCAGGGCTGACGATGGCTGCATTACTATGCAAGGCAAGCTGACTCCAGTCACATTCCTGAGCGAGGACATTGAAGTTTCTCCGTGTGAGAGTGTGTGCTTCACTTCGGTGTCAGTGTCTGTGTGGCAGTATACTGTTAGCTGATCACTGTACACGTGGCCAAATGTAGAACATGTGTTTTTGAACATGTGTGTGTGTATGTGTGTGTGTGTGTGTGTGCGTATTTGGTTGCGTATGTGCGTGGTCTCCAGCAGTGGTCAACTCTCAGCTATGTTGTTTGTGTCAAAGGGAGAAAGGAAAGCTCTGTTTGTGTAGGGTGGTGGTGCTAGAGGGGGTGGAGTAAGAATCAGACCCAAGTATAGGCTGTCTCGCCACACTAACTCTCCCCACCCATTCTACGCCCTTCTCTCCCCTTCCATCTCTCTCCTTTCTTCCCTCTCACACTCCCACCTGCTTTTTTAGGTGGTTGCGCAAGGCAGCAGACCAGGGCGGGAAAATGTAGACTGTCTCAAAATGGAGGATCTCATGTGGAGGAAGGGCAGCAAAGGCCATGACTTTGAGACCAAGTTTGGGAGTAGTGAGGGCTGATATAGGGTCCCTCCAAAACCAGGAAATTTTGGCGTCAGGTTGCGTCTCTCAGCTGCTAACATTCATTAAAGACGTGCTGCACTATCAAGCTTCCCTGCAATAAGCTTTAGTTTTGGTTGTGTCTTTATTCATGCCAAACTAAATCCCCAAGACTTAATGAGAATTTGTCAACTGTCTGTCTCTTTCTCTGTATGTGTGTGTGTGTGTGTGTGTATGTATGCCTGTGTGTGATCAACAACCTTGCTGTTATGGGGTTAATGCTTCCAGCGGGTTGTTTTCCTTTTGCTCTAATCAGATCAATTCTCATCTGATTATCCTCATGCTTCAACCATTAATGCTCTGTCTCTAGAGAAAGGTTAAGACCCACATCTACCTTTTTATATTCAGAGGCAGAGAAAAATATACATCCACTTTTATTACTTTGCTATAGTAGCAATGACTCCGCCACACAGGGTATGGTAACGCAGCATGCGACCTTCCTTTCCCGACCGTATAGCTGTTTGTTTACCAGTGTCTGGCTTGAGAACGTCTATCAGAGGAAGAGCAACAGCAAGCTGTGGGCTACAAAGACAAAGAGAACAGAGACGACGAACTGCCTACAGCCTGTCAGATCCAGTCTGAGCAACCCAAGGAGAGTCCCAGGCATCAATCTGAAGGCTCTCAGAACGGAAGCAGGCTACAAACAGCCTTAGCATGCATGGCTAACTGGGCTGCCTGTGTCACATGGCTGTATGAACACATTAACAAGACGGCAGTAAACGGGGACATTCTGTGATGGCTGTTCTCGGGCGCAAAAACAAGGATTCCAGCAAAGGCAGCCCACGGTCACTCGCAAAGTTTGGGGATTCCATGCTGTGAAAGTCCCCTTTAGTGAAGTTTGCATGATGTATACTTTCAGCACAACTCCTGTGAATTTGCTTTAATTCTACTGTCAAATTCTACCCTGCCAAGCAGCCCGATTTCTATTATTATGAATCGTTTTCCACATTCAAACATCTATCAAGGTCTGCAGACCATTCCAGCCAGCTTGCTTCTCCTTTGTCAGTGTGAAAGTAGGCCATGGGCTTCAGAGAAGGAGGGATGATGTAACCAGGGACCTATATGTGTATGTTGTTTTCTCTCTGGGGCTCTGCAGCACTGAGACAGTGATCAGCTTCTTGCCAAGCATGCAAATCTAGGTTTCGTGGTTTGCATTATCATCAGATATAGTCATGGAACAGAAATGATTCCAGATCAGCTGTTAAAATGGAGGATATTGTGATTTCTCTTACAATCTCTCAATGATTAAATGGTTTTTTTTTGTTGCTTCCCTATTTTCTCTATTTCCTTCCTTCCTTCTACTCTCTTTGTCATATTTGAACTTATATATGTGGTTATATATATATATATTATTCTATTTTTGGTTGTTATATGAGAACCTTTGACATGAATTAACTAGGCTAACTTCCCAGAAGGCACTGTGATAGTGGCTATTTTCGTCCCAGTGCTTCTTATTGTGTGAACCAAAGGCTGACTGTGTTGTACCACATACATCCCAGCCCCTTTGTCATGATGATGCATGTGTAACAGAGTCTGTAACTCACACCATGTATTTTTTTCATTCACCTGCAGTAATACTTTTACAGTAGTCATGCAGCCGCACTCGACAGGTGACCACAGAGCGAAATGGCTTTGAAGCAGCACTTGATCCAAGTTCAGATTCATGAGGTGTCATTTTTGACCATATTGTCTTGTGAAGTGCTCTTTGTTTCTGGATGGACATGTGTAAATTAGCCTATAACCTCTCTCTCTTGGGTTGTTATCTCTTCCAGTCTCCCAGTCCAACAGCAGCCTAAAGAAGCACCGCAGCCGAAGCATTTTCAGCCCCTTCTTCTGCTGCTTCCGCAACTACAATGACTACCACGTGGAACCACCGCCCCCCAACAACAAGACACTTTCGCTGCCCCCACCACTGGAGGAGAACGGCAGTCCTCCCAAGGTGAAGCTCACTGATGCATTTTCTCTGTAGGCTGACGCCCACATCATGGTTGGCCAGCGTCCAAATTGACTAAACCAATACAGACCATTTTAGTCTGCAGACCAGAGTGAAAAGCTCTGTTACTTCTTGAATTTTGTTCACATCTTATGACAGAAATCCCAGTTTCACTTGAAAACTCCAGTAATGAGACACATTTGTTTGGCTTTGTTAGAGATTGTTAGGGTTTGCCTGTTCCTGCAGAGAGCTGAGATTGAGGCTCTGTGCAGCCTCACTGAGCTCCCTCCACAAATTTTTCCAGCTGCTTCAAACCCGATGAACCCAGAGGTTGTTTACCATCCACTGCTTGAAAATACGGGCATGCTTCCCATCGTGCATTCTTCGATATCTGCCTACGCACACACACACACGCACACGCACACACAGAAAATACACACATACCACACTGAAAAACACAAACACACACACACACACACACTCAAGCGCATGCACACAAAAGCTTGCACAAGTCATACCATATACCCATGACAACACATGTGTACACACACACACACACACACACACACACACACACACACACACACACTAATACTGCTGGTTCTTTAATCCCCATAAAGTGGGCCTTGTGTGTGTCTGGCGTGATGGATTGCCTGGCACCCACGCCTCCCCCTCTCCTTACACACACTCTGACCAGTGTAGTGAGGATGTGTGAAGCGAACATTCTGCAGGCGCCAAGCCCGATCCCCTCCACAAACACAGCGCTCTGCTGCCAAGGCAGGTACACGGGGCTATAAATGGAGCAAAATCATATCACATTTCCACTCATGTTTACCTGTAAATGACTCTCGTTCGGGGGTGGAATGTGTGGCCCTTTTACAGATACTATACATGTGGTCAGCACTGACCCGCCTCGGACCCCTCCTTAACAAATGAGTTCCCATTCATTTAGAGTGAACCTAGCGAACCTTGCCATAAAAAGCCTTGTTATAGTGCAAGGCTGATTTTTTTTTTTTTTTTTTAGCTGGGTCTGCGCCCACAGTCCCTCCCAGCAGTGTACTGTTGCTGGATTTCTGAACAGCAGTATTTGTTACTATGGCAGCTCTGTTTGTTTTTGAGTTGTTCTCACTTTCTATCACAGTGTGTACTATATGTCCCTTTCCCTCTCTCTTTTGTGTCCCTTTCCTTTTTTCTCTAGCTTTGCATTTGTTGAATGTGATATTGATGTTGTCAATTTCTCTTTTACAATGTTTTTTGTTGCTTCCCTATTTTCTCTATTTTCTCCTTGTTTTTCCACCTCTCTCCTCTTCCTCTCTCTGTTTATTTCCTCCAGTGTGACCAGGTCCAGGTCATTCCCATCCCCAGTGTATGTATTATATCTTTCATTTTTCTCCATCTTGCTCCATCACAACAGCCCCCTACCTTTGCTTGCTGTGTTATCACTGCTGCCTCATTCTAGGTGCATGCATGTGTGAATGTCAAGACATAGGTGCTCTTTAGCTCTCCATTTGCACGGTCCCAAGGTGATTGTCATAAGGCTTTGCTGGCATTGCTTTGTGCTGCTTACCCTCCGCTCGCCCGATTGGCTGTCAAGCAGAATAAACGGAGATTTCAGCTTTTGTTCAGCCACATGAAGAAAAACTGCTTTTTTTTTTAGCTGTTGTACTGTCCAACACTATCCCATGGAGTCGGCCTTCTGCAGCTTACCAAATCAATTTAACTTCACATGATTTGTTTGTCCTGTCACTGACCTTCCACTGGAACAGTACATGGACATCTTATTCATTGATTTTCTTAGTAGACCAAATGTATTGGCTCTTATATTAGGCATTTGCAGCTACTGTTTTGGTCAACAAATGGATGACCCATTCCTTAAAAGGCCTGATTTGGTTTGGTATTTGTCTGTATTACCTCTATTTATCTCTATAGACAGATTATATTGCAGTAATATAATTAGTGATCAATGAACTACTGTTTGCCACTTTGTTTGGTATGTCACGTACTCCCTCAGACATTTACCAGACAAGGGCATTCAAGTGCTCTCATGTGCTTCCCTTTGTAATAATGCTGAACATGCTATTCATTCAGTTATTTTGGAATCTCCTCGTTGCCTGTGGATTACTGTAATTTAGGATATTCACACTCACAGCATCCTCCCTCGCAGCCAAGCTCTAAACTACACCACCCAGCAGACACCTCTCTTCCTTGGCAGGAAGCGCGTGTGGAGATGAGGTCTGGTCCTTGTACTCCTGGCTGGGTCCGCTCAAGGACTCTAAGAGGCGAATCTAATGACTCTAGCTGGCATGGACGCCTCATACCTGAGTCACTCCTTGTTCTAACCCCGTGGTACAAGCAACATCAGAATGTGCAGTCAGCAGCCAGACAAGCTTGGTGTTAGATTTGTCGTGATGCGTACAGTTTTAGCCAATGATATCATACCAGACCAAGTATCTCTACACCAAGTAGAATCATATATTAAAGAACATGAGCCGCTGTCCTCTATATACCATAAATTGTGATACTGTGCTGCTATGATACTTCACAGGTATCGCAGGTATTGTAAGGGATTTAATATGGTTATTCTTTTGTACCTGGTACAATGTAATACAGGGGAATAGACATTTTAACAAATGTGTTTTCTACATCTGTCTGCTTCATTTTGATCAAGTGGAATTATTTCCTAATCGACCTATCAGTAAGCATGGTGGAGGTCAGTTGTCCTTGCACTGTGATTGAGTACATACAGTTTGGGATAGCGCCCCCTGGCTGCGGCTTAGGGTTAGCAAAGGGCTATTTGTCACTGTGAAAATGTCAAGGTGCTCGACCTGCATGTATAAATCACACTCTTATGGGATGTCATTCAATGTCCTTGATCCCAGAGAATTGTTCTCCTGCTACATCAGCATGCAGCTCCGTGATAAGACATGATAAATGCGGTCAGCCTTGCAAAAACACACACTTAACATGCAGAGACTCGCTGGCATGCGAAGCAGCACACTATGCTGATATTGTTCATATGTGTAAGATTGACAGCATCCTTGCTCTCTGCAGATATATAGCTTTGTGTGTGTATCTGTTTGGCTGTGTGTACATATCTGAGTGTTTGAGTGTGTATGAGCATGCCACCTATGGCCCTGCCATCTGCCCTGCGCCTGTCTGCAACCCCAGGCCTGCTTGGCAGAGGACACAGGCTGACATGAGTGTTTCTCCTTTTCCTCTGACCCTGAATACCAAAGGCAGCATAGAGAGCTTAGAGAACATGATGAGGCAATATTGACTGTATCAGTTGTTAACGGGGCCAAATAGAGTAAAATCATGTAATGAATAAGAAAATCTCTTGGCGTAATATCAGGTGGAGAAGTAGTTTTGATTTATAATGGCCTGTTGCCATGTTTAACAGGTGAAAGCACTAGACAGCATGGAGCATCTGTATACATTGTTTAGGTAGCCAGCCCAAGCCTCCAACAGGATGACTTATGAAGTGTTTCTTATATCATCCAGCATGGCCCAGTGATCATCTCACTTGCCAGAAGGCGCTCAACCACTCTCCACCACTCTGACTGAGCCAACATCACATCCTCTATTTAGTATGTGTGTGAGCTCTACAGCGTACTCTCTCTAATGACCTTGTCTTTGTGTGTGTGTGTGTGTGTGTGTGTGTGTTGTCTCTGCAGCCTCCAGCCAAGTTCCTCCTGCCAGAGGTCAATATATCAGACTACGGCAAGAACTGTGTGGTAATCGACCTGGACGAGACGCTGGTGCACAGCTCCTTCAAGGTACTCACAACGCTACCCCTCGCACACACGAGCGCACAGGCACACCCCGGGTTATGTAGGTGATGTATTGTTTTCATAATTTCAATTGAAGCTTTTGTTCCATAGTCCTAGGTGGTACAACAGGATTATATAGCAATAATACCCGAGAGGGCGTTCTTTACTGCGATTATGGGAACAGTGATGTGGTGACAATAGGTACAAGGCGCAGCTGAGTGCAGTCGGCATCACTGAAGTACCCATAATCGCAGTAAAGTATGTCCTTATGGATATTATGTTTTTTATACAGTGGTTAACGCCTGTATACTGTAAAAGTCTACAGAGTATACATTCATAAGAATAAAAAACAGGAGAAAGCAAGAAACTTTGCTAACAAGCTCCCTGGTTTCCACCAAGAGTTGGCATAGCAACCAATGAACCCCCTTTATGGGACTCATCAGCATGGTTGGGATTCATCTTTGGCCAATCCAGTTGCTTGGCTGAAACTACCTGTTGTATAATACTGTATGATCTTTTGTTGTTATTGTTCTTTTTTTATCCCACCTCTGCTTGATATGATAGTATACAGTGGAGAATAACAGGAAATCCAGGGGTGAGAGAATGTGTGAGATGCATGATTTGGATTTAATCCAATGATTGTGAGTGCATCGTATGTGCCACAGTCCAAGTATCCACCCGGGACCTACCGTACATAATCCTCTCTGTATTGTCTCACCAAGCCTGGATGCCAGATCACACCGAAAACTATTGAGTAGATCATCCTGGTTAAATAGCTGAGATGAAATGAGCTGTCAATGTTGAGTCTCCTGCGACGAGAGTAGGAGTCCTACTCCTGCAGGAACTAGTTCAGCTTTGTGTTCAGCTTCACACATTTCCTCTTCTGTCCCTCAAACGTTTCCTGTAGAGACATACCTGACAACCCTAGTGTGTGTATGTACCTGCACTTGTGTCTTTGCACCCCCAGCATGTGTGTAGGCTCAAACAAGAAAGAGAGAGGTGTTCAAAATAGCTCAAGGTGAAGTTGAAGAATCCCTTTGGTAACTTCGGCAGTGAAGCAAAACTATTTGTTGATTGAAATACCCACAGGGAAAAACTTGAATGCATTTCGATATATGATGAGGTATTCATTTATCTTCTGTTGTGAAAAGAGAAAGGGAGAGAAAAATGTACACACACTCTTTACTCAGACACACCCACCACAGTCACACAGGGCCACACACATATATGCTCACCCACACACAAGGGTGTGTCCAATACAGTCTACGGTTGCCTTGAATGACTATGTGGAATGAATTTTGCTCAAATCCTGGGTCTGCTGTAAGAGTCTAAATGGTTTATTTCCTCCCCTGGAAAAACACACACAGGATCTCTTTTCTTTCTGATGAAACACAGTTGTACACCAGAAACTCTGTCCATCAAACATCAGTTTGTTCAAAGATCAGACATGGATTTGTGCAATGAAAGAAAGAAGAAAGAATCAATGGGGAAAGTAAGTGAGTGAAACAGAAAGACACACACACACACACATACACACGTACAGGCAGAGTTCTGTTCAGATTGCAGCAGGATTTCCTTTTAGAATAGAATAGAAACACTCCTGGGCCCGTTCCAGGATCAGATCCAGGAGGTGTTGCAGTTCGAGTTGCTTATATGTGTATAAATATAAAGATAAATATATATTCTGGACCGCAGCCAGAGAGAGATCAGCAACAGCTGGCAGATGAGATGACAGATGAAGTGTGGTTCAGCAGAGATCCAGAACACAAACTCTCACATGGTGTCCTCCCTTCTCACCTCATCCCTCTCTCTCGTTCATACATCCCTCTCTCTCTCGCCCTCCTTCATTTCCATATCCCTCGGCCTCGGATCCGGGCCGGTTGGAGAGCAGAGGGATGAGCAGCTGTTGTGTGTTGAATCTTCAGATGACGGAGTGATTCAGCAGAAGTGCGACAGACAGAAGCCCAATCTCTCTGCATCCCTGCCTCCATCTGTCTCTTCCTCCCTCTCTTTCTCTTTCTCCCGTCTCTCTGTGAAAGTTAGACAGATGCCCTCCGTTTGTTTTCCCTCTGCCCCGGCGCTGGCTAAGCTCATTACTGGTATTGTTTTTGGACAGTCGAGGCAGCAGTCTATACGGTCTCTGGTGGAGTGGCGCTGTAGATATTGACTAGAGTAGAATATCATGAAACCGATCTGAATAAGCTCCCACATCTGTCTTTGGGAGTGATGTAAGCTTGGATTGTGTCACTGTAGACATCTCAGACCGCTCATCAGGTAGGTCTCATGTTATCGGTCCACTGTCACTAGGGTAGTGGACGTATTAGGTTATGCAGGTGACTTACCAAAGGTCAAAGCTTCATAGTATTCCTACAGCAAACACCCCCTCTACTGGATGGCATTGAGCTCTACCAGCTAAATGTGGCTTCATGCCAGGAGGCAGCTAACAGTGACTTCCATGTCATTACACATAATTGGGGTGTGGCCTAGGTCATGTTTTAAGGGCATGTTGATTTACAAAAATGTCAAAAAAATGTCAACGTGTTTTTATTGAAACAGCATTGTATCATTTTAGAGCCTTAGACAACTAATAAGTGTTGAAATAACCTGGAAACTTCATTGAAGAGTTTTCAAACAAGATATCGATAATTAACAAAACCTGATACCTACTCTTACTAAATGATTGCTGACGTGAAAATGAAGCGCGTTATGGGATAGTAAGTCATTTATATATAGCGTTTTAGAATGATACTCTATTCTGACTGTACATGACAAGTTCACCAAGGACAAACAGGCAGCAACCAGTTTTTTTTTCTAGCGGTGTTGCTCTGTCTCCGTCACCCATTTTCTTCCTCTCCTTCTCCGCACTGTGCCTCCTACTGAATCCATTCATCCTCTTTGCTACGCCCTCTTCTTGTCTTCTAGCCCCCCTCCCTCCACACCCTCTGTCTCCCTCCACCTCCTCCTCTCCCTTTCCTCTCTTCCTTTTAAAGATGACACAAATCAGACTGTGAAAACAGCGGTACTCCTCCTGTCGTCTGTCATCTTGTTCACCTCCCAGGTTCTCCCCGGAGTCTCACTTCTAGCTGTTATTTAACACTGAGCTATGGAGCACTAGCGCACAGGGAAAGCCTCTCGACCACGCTATGCCTAAAGCCTCCCTAGTTTCCCCAGGACACTTCTCAAGAGCATTCTCCCTTTCTATAATCTTTTTTTTTTTTTACCAAAAAACAAAATCCAGGCAGGTGGTTTGGTTGTTGCCCTGTTAAATGATTTAGTTTGGAGCAGGGAATGCGATGTTGTGAAGGCTGTCTCTGTTTGTGTCTCCTTGCAGCCCATCAGCAATGCAGACTTCATTGTTCCGGTGGAGATTGATGGGACTGTTCATCAGGTACTGTATCACTGAGATGGAGGACTTCTGGGAAAGTACCAGGGCATTAGACACAGGGGCGGGCTTGTGGAGTGTGTTTGTGTATGTGTGTGTGTAGGGGGTTAAGACTCTTTTTGTATTACACAAAAATCAGTCAACAACCCCAGCAACATAAAGGTGCTGTGATTCAGAGGCATTAAAAGAATGATATGAAGAATAATATAAGATGTCTTAATTTAAAAGAGCGTCCTTGGAGGCTGTGATATCATTTTCTGTTCTTTAGTGTCTATTATTCTCTTTCATCTCACATCTCCCAATGCGGGAGAGCTGGGAGACAGCTCATACACTGCTCCCTGAATTTAATGCTTTCTGTTTGATTCTGTGTGTCTTCGGGATCCTCGCTCGCTGTACAGTTAGACGGGTTGCAACGTGACTGTGTCACCGAGTAAATAATTGTCCCAGGGTGCATTGAAAATGCTGTTGAGAGCACCAATGAGCACCCTTGAGAGTGTGTGTGCGTGTGCGCGTGTGCGTGTGTGTGTGTGTCCTCACAAGGATAGAAAGATGAGGAAAATCCTCTCTTTTGAAGAGGTTAGTTTAAGATTAGAACTGTGTTTAGGGTTAAGATAAGAAATAGGATTAGGGTTAAGTTAGGGTAATGGTTCAGGTTAAAGGGGAACACCGGCCATTTCAAAAATATATATTATCCATAAGGTGACATAATAGAAAAGACACTGATTGCACATTCATTGAGAAACCTCTCCACCTGCTCCTTCTGGTTCAAAGTGATACAGCCGTACATCACCACCAAGAGCATCTTCATCACTACTGTCACTGGATCTGCTGTGTGCTGGCATGTTTCCTTTGGCAGCACTCAGAACTATCCAGAACTATTACTACTGGAAAATAAAATAACTCAGAACGGTATGGTATGTTATTGTACACATCATACAAGAGATTCAGATTGTGACCGAAGGTTTCCTTATATCGCAAATTCCACTGCAATCCTATGCTCCATTCATTCTCCCATTGGAAGGCAATTGCAATTGCTACCATGATGACGCGGCCACCTAGTGGTTTGGCTGCACGTTCTCAATGAATGTGCAAGCATGAGCTGGTGGCAGAGTTTATTTTATTCTATTACCTTCTGAATAATATTCCCCTTTAAGGTTAAGATTAGTACTTGGGTTAGAATGAGGTTTAGGGTAGGGTAAGGGTTAAGGTTCAGCCTGTAGTGGTGAGGGTTAAGGTCAGGGTTAGGTTATGAATGTAGTCTTGCCAGTAAAATGTGTGTGTGTGTTTGAGAGAGAGCGAGAGAGAAATAGAGAGAAAGGGACAGTGGCCCCATTTACACCTGGCATTAACATCTGTCTTGTTTCTAGATTGTGTCTAGTTGTGATGTGTTTCTGTGTATCCAGTATGTTTAAGACATGATTGAACGTTTGGTTTCTGTGAGGTCCGCAACAGCCATGCTCTAGCTGCTACCTGGTTCAAGTAATCCAGGATAGGCTTTCTGTGTCTGCCTTGGCCTATGCTTGATTACTTGCACTGGGCGGCAGCAACTAGTCCACAGAGAACAAAGGAAGAGGAGAGGAAACAAGCAAAAACCAGCAGAGAAATGATCACAATGGGTAGCTTTAGTGTGCAGTTGTTTTTCATTTTCTATTCCCTACAACACTTTTCCATTTCCACATATAGAGAATATGTCACTGTGTATGTGTACCCGTGCTTGTGTGTGCATGCATGTACATTTGTTTGTCTTGTTTCAGGTGTATGTGCTGAAGAGGCCCCATGTGGATGAGTTCCTCCAGAAGATGGGGGAGTTGTTTGAATGTGTTCTCTTCACAGCAAGCTTAGCCAAGGTTGGTTCTCGGGTCATAACACTACGAGCACAGTCACAATAATATCTGCATCTGCGCTGTATCAACCCGATGTATTTCTGGACCGTTCAGTATGCTGACCCTGTGGCGGACCTGCTGGACCAGTGGGGGGTGTTTCGCGCCCGGCTCTTCAGGGAATCCTGCGTTTTCCACAGAGGAAACTACGTCAAAGACCTCAGCCGGCTGGGCCGAGAAATCAGCAAAGTCATCATTGTAGACAACTCACCTGCCTCCTACATCTTCCACCCTGAGAATGCAGTAAGTTATTTTGATGTTGGACAGTGGTGATTTAGTCACATTGAGATTGGAGCATAATGCTTTGAGTGTGATGTTTTGGGTAAGGACTATTCTGACATGTTACGATAGGAGATCCACCAAAATCATCTTTTGTCTCTGGTAGAGTTCTGTGTCCTGTGCACATGCTAACGTGTTAGCATTCAGTATAAGTGCCCGTAGGCAACTAGCATGATCTAACGTAAGAAGATAGACCTTTTAGTAATCCAGAGTTGGTGATGTTTTCTGCACATATGGCGGAAACTGACCATTTTATCTCTTTATTTATTTTATTCTATCATTATATTACAAGTGCATTTATTTTCATGTATTCATTTGAATTTATTTTATCCAATATTTTATATATATGGGCAAATCACAGTGAAGAATGTATGTAACATATATTCAAAGGGGGGAAATATATTTATATAAAATATATGAGAAGGTGCCAATTTTTAACATTTACATGTATTGTGAAACTATATCTTAGAAATATGTTTATTTTCCATATGGGTAGCTGTGAGAAACTGGGCTGAGCTAGAGGCAGAGTTCTATGTTTTATGTGTTTTCTCTCTTCTGGAGGAGTTGCACGATGGAGCTGACACTCTTCGGGCCTTTGATGCACTTCCTCATCAATTATTTACACAAAACTCCCACAAGCTTCTCACCTATGATGCAACAGTTTTGCATCAACTGTTAACTGTGTTTTCTCCCTTGATCATTTACTTGGCCTGTCTCCCTCTCTCTCTCTCTCTGTCCACAGGTCCCAGTGCAGTCTTGGTTTGATGACATGTCGGACACAGAGCTATTGGACCTGATCCCTCTGTTTGAGGGCCTCAGTAAGGAGGAGGACATTTACAATCTATTACAGAGCCTGAGGACCAGGTAGCAGACAGTGGCTCCAGCTCTGCCCCAGTGGCCCTTCCTGCCTCAGCCTCACTATTCAGAGGCGTCACCCCACTGCCACAGCCCTGTGGCCCAGCTCCTGTCCTCCAACCGGCCACGGTTGCTGTGAGCTCCTAGCAGAGAGGACTTCGGGCAAACGTCACGGTCATAATCAAAACTAGAGAAAACAACTGTATGGATCTGGATTCTTGGACACACTCTGTATACAGGACTTCATGCTCCTACTACAAGAAATACAATTACTGTATGTACATACTATATGTTTCTAAGAGCAAGACATACATAAACTAATTTTTCTATCAAAGAGAGGAGGTTTTACTATTCAAGTAATATTTTAGTTACCAAAAATAAACAAATACACAAAAGAGTTTTTTGAGCGTGAGGCGGAGAGAGTAGAGACCTTGGTTTTTTGTGTTAAGCTGTGCTATGCAGGCTGCCGTTTCTCGTTGACCTTTCGTTCAAATAACTGTGATTTATCGTAATTTACAGAATGAAGTGCCTTCATTACTGTGTTTATTTTGTTTTCTTGGGTATTGGGTACACATTTTATGCTGCATATTTACTCAAAACTCCAAAAGCATACTAACTAAAATTTTCAAGTGAAGTGAGTCTTTGCTGATTGTCATTTAATCTGAGAAAACTGAAGAGGATTATTCCCATAAATTCCCACAAATTCCCATTTATCTAACTAGCCTGTTAACACCTCGGTGATTCTTCGCTTTGATCTTTGAGTTCAGTAAACATTGAATTGTTAAAGTCACCAAATATTTTTACAATTCAATGTGATTTATGACTGTATGACATGACAATGTAAATCAGTGATCCTTCAATATATTGATACCCTACACCTTATTATCAAAGAAAATTAATCATTTGTAATGACATCACTGTCCCCAAATAAATGTTAAACTTTTGCGGAAAATATAATGATTAGCTTAGATTATATGGAATTCTATTTATTGGGGAAAGCGGGTTGGGTGCATTGTAAAGAATACTGTTGAAAACGTACTGTACAACATTATTAAAGTTGCAAGTTTGCACACTGTCACAGTTTGTTCCTTGGTGTCATGTCGTCTGCCTTCTCAGTAATAGGACAAGAGTGGCAAATAAAGACGTCAATCTGTAGGTTTGATTTTTGAATGTAGTTTGTAGTTCGGAACATCTGAAGGGCAGTTACAAAAGGGGGAATTAAAATTGTCTTGTAGGTTGATATTCTGCAAACCTAGATGTTTTTCTAAAAATATGTTTTCTGTTTGTTTAAGTTATGAGTTGTTACAATGAAGGAAACCTGTGACGTCACTGAATTTCAGTGCAAGAGAGGGCTGAAAGAAGATTGAATGATTGTCATTTTCCCATACCTATATGAACCATCTACAATTAGGGAGCTTGTCTGTTCATGTCATTTTCTTTCATTCTCTTAATTTACAATTCATGAAACAAGTTTTAGGTTTTGCACAATAACATCCTAAAAGTAGATTTTGGCAGAACTCACCTGTAAGTTTTGACATCTAAGTCATAAAGTACTACTAAGAAACTACTGGGCTTCTCTAGTCATGGTCAAACTCCAGCAGGAATGAATAATCAACAAGTGAATTCATCATTTTAATAATTTATAAAGTGGTTAATGTGCAACTAAGGTTAGTTTCATGTGATATCTTGATGTGAACTTTTAGCCTCCTCTTGCATAGCAGCCACTGCAAGAGTCTTTTGATCAAGCTCTCCATGAGAATAATTCTTGGCTTTGCACACTTAATTTTGTATCACTTGTGAATGTGTGGGGTTTAAGTCTGCTACATCATTGAACTGATCATATTTTGATGATGGAGTCAAGAATCGAGTCTAAAAATGAAAAACCATGTCCAAAGGTAAGAAAAACAGTTACTAGGAGCTGCAGGTTAACAGGAAAACCAGGTTGATTGTATAACTGTATATCTGTTCTTCACTTGCCAGAGATTGTGTGAGCTATATTACACAAGAATAAGGATAATTGGTGTATGCCTGAATAGACAATATCAGCAGGGAGGCTGTGAACATTCATTCATGATTCATGCAGCTCCTGCAGCTTTCAGCAGAAAGTTTCAAAATTCTTCATACACCCTTTGGAAATGTTTGGGGTGGAGGCAAAAGCAGGATGCCTCTATGTGGTTCATGTATGAAGGAAAGTGTTCAGCTTTGATTTCACAACTGTTATAAGAAGCACACTAAGTGATTCTTTGACTTCTTATATTCAGGATGTCAATATCTGTCAATTTATTATAGATTAGTGTGATGCCGAACTCTGTCATTGCATGGCAGGATGATATCTTGGAGTTAAAAAGGGCCTCTCAATTTTTACTGTATGTCTTAAAAGTTCAAACTTATCTACACATAGAATTTACTTTTGAACTAAGGATTAACATCTACAGTATTCAACAACAGAACTACGCTGTTCTGCAAAAGAATTGCATCAAAAAGTGTGCAAATCGCTTTAGATACAGTGCGTTAATGCATCTCCGCATTTAGCAAATGCATGTAAACACAAGCTGCCAATGCCTTCTCCCCAAGGGTAGATCAAAGCCCAGAGCTGTAAACCTTCAATAATGTCGAGCTTTCCTCTGAGTGTCTGTGAGTAGGCACAGAATGAGAGATTTAGCCATAGAAAGCCACTGATTCCTTTCCAAACCACTCAGAGCTCCTTGAGTCCAATTCCCCCATCTGCTAGTTGTAGCAGTTGTGAAATGAATAATTGGTGTCAAGTGGCCTTTTAATGCCTGCTGTGCTGCCGAGGGCTCAGTCAAATATAAACACAACTCTGGATACTTAAGGGTCTGTGAGTACCTGGAGTCAGTCTTAAAGCCATTCTGAACCCAGGAAATGTGGATACTTTTCTCAAGGACCTTGAGTTTGTGATGTATACAGAAATATGTGTCTTCCTCTTCCTGGGTAATATTGATGCAATGTGGGAGTTGTAAGCTTGTGGAATTGTGAATAAGGAGACAGGAAATTGCAGGTGTGTTCAAACCTGGGTGGAGAGTCAAATACACCCAACCCTCTCTGGCACACACACTCACACATTCAAGCTCACACATAGAGGAAGAGCAGTCAATACTCCATTACTCTTACTACATAAAGACATCACTACACTGCCTTTCTGCCTCACACATCTCCACAAGGTAAGATCCATACCAATCGTTTATTGTGACTTATTGGATTACATTATTCTGAGTCTGTTGAACGCCACTCTATCCATTTTCTTTTAAGTGAATCATTATACAAGTTTTTAAACTGACTTTTGAAACAATGTTGAGCCATTTCCATTGTTAAATAAATGAAAAGGTCCGTGGAGCATTTCATGAGAGCTGGAGAGGAATACATTAGGATGTATTTCCAGTATTAACAAAGCTTGCTGTGTGAATACCAGTTTAATTGATGTAAAACCAGTCTTTCCTGTCAGAGTAATGGAAGGGCGATTGAGAGAAGAGGGAACCACTGATGTTGAGTCCTCAGTTTATCTATTCAGACATTATTTGCTCAAGTTTTTCTTTCGTTTTTTTGTCCATTCATTTGAACCAGGATCAGATTGCAGCGTACACCAACTCTTGTTCAGCTACACCCTGCAGCACACAATTACACACTTTCACACCAGGGAGTTACCACTACAGCCACAGTTTTCAACTGGTGGCCACTAACTGACACCACATTTGGGTGGTTAAACGTCTTGCTCTAGAAAGGCAGGGCAGAGCCGTGCTCGTTCTCTTCTCCATCCAGATTCCCCCAGCTTATCTGGGGAATTGAACTGGCAGCCTTCTGATCATAAACCCATCTCCCGCCACCAACCAATTCATCATGACTATTATTTGATTTGAGAATCTGATCATGATTTTGTCATTTGATTTTTGTTTCATAGATAAAGCTACTGGTGATATCAACTGGTAGATAGTGTCAGATACTACATGTTGTCTGATACCTTGAAGGACACTTTTAATTCAGTATGTAAGACATGCCCATAGGGTGTGGCCCCTTTTCTGCCCACATGACAGAAGATAGTGCTATATGGGCATTGAGGCCAGTGCATTTTTAGCCATAGTAAAAATTGATGTCTGTTTTCAACATTATTATTGAGAGAAATCTTAGAGTAACATTTAAATATGTGTACAATTATTGCTATGGGGTTCTGTCTCTGCCTGTCTTTGTCTTTCTATCCGTCCTCCTCAGCCTCACACACAGGCACCAGATTACAGTCAGATTTGTCAGTTTAGCCCAAGCCCTGCTATTTTATTTGAATCTTGGCCTTTTTGTATTTGCTCTCTGTGTGTCAACTCTTTATCTGATTATGTGGGCACCAGGACTTAGATAATATTATTGAAGGGTGTGGTTAACATCCTGGTAGAATAGAGTTGATCTGATCTCACACACCTCGCACCACCCACTCCATCAATCAACTGCTGTGGCAGCCATTTTGCCCAGCGAGTCATTTTTTTCTATACCTGATGCATGGACTTTAAGATAGCATACAGTATACTTACCATGAGATATAGCAGTGTTATTCCACAATGTGTTATATCAGCTCCTCCGGATAGATTTAGTAACCACATATTCTACAGCCATTTGACTATCATGTCATGTAAGCATGGATCCTTATTTGCATTCATGACATGCTGCAACCGGTGCAACATCTCAGCGAGACTATTTTCCATACAGGATTTCAACACTGAGCTTATATTGTTTGAACAGCGAGTGATACACTGTATTTGCTTATCAGTGCTGTTTGATATCTGAGTCAAAAGGCAGTGAAGCACCACTGATTGCAGAACTTGTATGTTGCCATGGCGGCAAGCTGCCACTCATTACTGGGATTAGAGGTGCCTCGCTGTCGGAGATCCACTCTTTTGAAAGGGTTCACTTGCCATCTTAGAGCCATCTGTTTCCAATGAAAAGCTATAGAACTCATAAGGGCGTGCAATAAGGAGGATGTAGGTCTCACAAATGTAATGCATACAATATTTTCCCGTTCAGATACTTTAGGCGTTAATACTGAATGCAGTGTGTTTTCTAACGTGCCATGAAATGTTTCAACACACGTTCCATGATGGATGACCATGAGACAAAGTCCAAATTGTCATAATAAATAAATTGTGCTTCAGCATCAATGAGATTATAAATTGGATTCCTGTCATTCCTTATGATTTACTCTGCCTTTGATGGTGCAGCAACCGCCTATCTTGAATGTGTTTTCTCTACTGCATGAATCAGTACAGACAGTATATTTCTACCTACACCACATACAGATAAACAGTGTTGAGTGCAGTTTTTCCTTACATGTGTGTTTGTGTTTCAGTTCAGCAGAATGGCTGATGAAACTAAAGATGCCTTTCGAAGTGTCAGCCAAAAGCCAGGCCTGCAGATATGGACCATCAATGTGAGTCAACACTAAAAGAGCTCACATACAATACACGTGTGTACATTTTAACTGGCCACACGTTACTTTCAGGAGGACGCGGTGTTGATGATTTCTTTCTCTTTAATTGGATTTCACATGTGCTTGTTTGGTGTTGTTTTCTCATCCAGAACATGGAGATGGTGCCTGTTCCAGTCCAAGGCTTTGGCAACTTCTTTGAGGGAGACTGCTACATCGTGCTTTATGTGAGTGCAATAAGAGTTAATTTCCCAAGGGGCTACACTGGTGTTGGCTGCTCAACATTAATGACGGCATGTGATTTATGCATGTATGTGTGTGTGTTGTATCTGCACCTGTTTTCTGTATCTGTCTGTTATGTGTATTCCACCGTGTTTTTCCATGTGTACTTCCAGATAAGTCAGAACCAGAGCTCAGGTCAGTCAGCTGACATCCACTACTGGATAGGCAACTCCTCCTCTCAGGATGAGCAGGGTGCAGCAGCCATCTTTGTCACCCAGCTGGATGAATACCTGGGTGGCAGTCCCATACAGCACAGGGAGGTGCAGGGCAGCGAGTCGCCCCGGTTCAGGAGCTACTTCAAAAATGGCATAATGTGAGTTAAAGAAAGGAGGTGGAAGGGGAATTAAGGAGAGGGGGAGGTTGTGGAAGACATGGGCTGGCAAAATAGAGAGATGAAGACACATTTGTGTACACACACACACCTACACAGTAAGCCTCCTGAGACTTGGCTTACTCCACTAATCCCTCTGTATGAAATCATTATGACACAAATTGGACTTGTTTGGTTGAGGCTTAGCCAAGAAAAACACAATTATCTTTTGCCCTGTTCATTAACTATATGTTTTCATTGTGGTTCTGTTTCATTGTTGTGAAATATTGTTGACATAACTAAAAAAAAGAATTGTTCTCAGTTGTTTTTGCATTTATACTCCTCTACATCATCTGGCATGTTTGTTTAATCACATTTGTACTTTGACAATCTATTGTGCACCTGACAAATACTTGACCTCTCCCTCAGCTACAAGAAGGGTGGAGTGGCTTCGGGTTTTCACCACGTTGAAACAAACGTCTACAACATTCTGCGGTTGCTCCACGTCAAAGGACGGAAGCATGTGACAGCAACAGAGGTATGCAGGACAGAGTCTACCTCCTCTAGCCTTGCCTTAGTCATTGAAAGGGCGTAATGCTGTCTGTCCACTACCTCCCATTGGGACTTTCACAGGCCTCACACAGCTACGCTGCCAAGTGGTGTTGGCACTCCCTTTTAAGCAGATTGTTATGGCTTGCTTGTTGTCATAGCTGTCGAAGCAGGTTGAATTGTCTCAGGTGTGTCCTCATTGTTGCCATGTTCAGAATTTTATTAATTGATTTCATGAAGGCATAATGTCAACTTGAGTAATGGGAAACCATTTGCGGACTCTCCATTAAAGTTTGACCTTGTGTGCATGTGTGCATGTCCAGGTGGAGGTGTCTTGGAACAGCTTTAATAATGGTGACATCTTCCTGCTGGACATGGGCAAAGCCATAGTGCAATGGAACGGCCCCCAGAGCAACAGGAGGGAGAAACTCAAGGTACACATGCACTTATTGATCAGTTTAAATACCAGAGAAATATCAAAAACACATTTTGAACCAGATTTTACTCACGTGGGCATTGGACACATTCATATCTCCTCTCCTCTCCTCTGCTCTCCCCTACCTACCCCTCCCCTCCCTACAGGCAGTCCTGTTGGCCCAGGACATCCGGGACAGGGAGAGAGGTGGTCGTGCTCAGATTGGGGTGGTGGAGGGAGGAGATGAGGAAGACTCGCCAGACCTGATGAAGGTCATGAGGGCGGTGTTAGGCCAGAGAACCGGGCAGTTAAAGGAAGCCATTCCTGATGACAAACCTGACCTGGCACAGAACAGCAACGTCAGGCTCTACCAGTAAGGACTCATTCTTGCCCCGTTACATCACTGCCACCAGATGGTGGGAAAAAGTAGAAGCCAATATGCCACTATATTATTTGGCCTTCTAATAATATTGTACATTGAGGGCCTCGAGGTAATTGACTTACTCCTGCATGTGTGTTTTCTCTTCAGTGTGTCTGATAACAGCGGGAAGCTAGTGGTTCAAGAGGTGGCCACCAAGCCTCTAACTCAAGACCTGCTGCACTCCTCGGTAAAAGTCTATAATCTTTCTAACCTGTTTCTTACACACCATTCTTAAATGGTGGCTTTGTGGCAGACTGGGGGGAGGGAGTGGGTGAGGCATAGGCTGGATCCAGGAGAGAGTTGAGTCAGTGGACTGATTCTCTCTGGATTCAGCACTGCTGCAGCCTTATACATGGATGTCATTTCAGTCACTGTTACCCATTGTTAATCCTCTGCCTCAGACATTTTCTTTTTCTCTCTCTGTCAGGACTGTTACATTGTGGACCAGGGAGGCTCCAGTGTGCTGGTGTGGAAGGGCAAACAGGCCTCTACCGAAGAGCGGCGCTCTGCTCTGAGCAGGGCAGTGGTAAGTATAATGAAATAGAAGTATAGCAGAGATCAAACTAGCAGTGGCATCGTTGTATAGTCTATACTATATAAACTTGATATTATGGTTGAGTTATGCCAGGGTCGCCATGCCACTCATGATGAGATCACAGCATGTACCTACCAGGCTGTTTGATTATTAACCATAGCTCATAAAAGGTACTCCTCCTATTAGCATCCTTAGCTATTTCTCACCATCCATCCACCCAGGGCTTTATCAAGGCCAAGAACTACCCATCCAGCACCAATGTGGAAGTGATGAGTGAGGGAGGAGAATCAGCAATGTTTAAGCACCTGTTCAAGTCCTGGAGAGAGCAAGGCCAAACTCAGGGTCTGGGTACTGCCTACAACATGGGAAAGATAGGTAACCTCCACACATCTCCTTGTCAGTTAACAAGCAGATTAAAACAAAAGATTAGTTGCATTGTTATGTGAATTGTTAATATGATCACGGTCCCCTCAGCTAAGGTAGACCAGGTGAAGTTTGATGTAATGGAACTTCATGCACGTCCTGAACTGGCAGCACAGCAGCGCATGGTGGATGACGCTTCTGGAAATGTTCAGGTGAGACACATCATGTAATCCCAAAATAAACACACAGGATACATTTCTATATTCAGTGTCAATGTTCAGCTTCAAATGAGGAAAAAAATCTGTCAATGTCAATGATCCCTGCCAGGTGTGGCGCATTGAGAACTTAGAGTTGGCTGAGGTAAACCCTAGTACTTATGGACAGTTCTATGGAGGAGACTGCTACTTGGTGCTGTACACATATCTGAGATCAAACAAGCAGCAGTACATACTCTACATGTGGCAGGTCAGTAGATCACAAATAAAAAATGTATGTACACTGTTTAAATCTCCTTTTGTATCTCTTGTCAACTTTTCAAGGAATAGCTAGTCTATATTAACTTGATACCATGGTTGTCTTATGCCAGGGGCGCCATGCCACTCAAGATGAGATCACAGCATGTGCCTACCAAGCTGTCAATGTTGACAACAAGTACAATGGAGCCCCTGTCCAGGTCAGGGTGATCATGGGAAAGGAGCCTCGCCATTTCCTGGCTATTTTCAAAGGCAAACTCATCATCTTTGAGGTGAGATCTGTCTCATTGGAAACTATTTTTTGTGCCACTACAGATACTGAAATGCAGGACGGCATAATATAACGTGCTGCACACATCAGAACACCAATTACATGAAAGTTGCATGAAAACTGCTAACTGTGGTGGTAAAGTAACAGTGTTAAATATATGCATTTGTTGTGTGTATGAATATACAGGGTGGCACGGGCCGACCTGGGGTGGTCAACCCTGACCGTGGTGCCAGGCTCTTCCAGGTGAGAGGGACTCATGAGTTCAACACCAAGGCCACTGAGGTGCCGGCGAGGGCCTCCTCTCTCAACACCAATGATGTCTTCTTGCTAAAGACTGACCACATGTGCTACCTGTGGTATGGAAAGGTATAGAAAGCTGGAAAATGTGAACTGAACTGGATGACAGGGTGCTTTTGTGACATGAATCCAAGTTTGTTTTATGTGTGTGTCTTATATCGGTTTCCAGGGCTGCAGTGGTGATGAGAGGGTGATGGGGAAAGCCATGTCTGATGTGCTCTCCAAGCAGGACAAACAAGTGGTGATGGAGGGCCAGGAGCCAGCTGAATTCTGGGTAGCTCTGGGAGGGAAGGCCCCCTATGCTTGTGGCAAGAGGTACACACAGACTACAGCAACATCATGGGTGCAAATCTGGCTCATAATCTTTCTTTGTGATATTTTTGTGACAGTCTATTAATCTCTGAAGAAGAAACTTGTCTTTCCACAGAGGGGTCAAAGGTCAGGGTTAAAGGGTTAAGGTCATTGGAATATGACCAATATCATCTGAAGCCAATGAAATACAGAATGTGCACCCACACAGAGAAGGTTATAGTTGTTACACATACTGGTTCACTTCTCATGGTAACCTCTGGGTCATTTCAGACTGCAGAAGGAGGAGCCTCTTCACAGTCCCAGGCTGTTTGAATGCTCCAATCAGACGGGTCGGTTCCGAATGACAGAGGTGGATGACTTTTCCCAAAGTGACCTGGATGAGGAGGATGTCATGCTGCTGGACACCTGGGAGGAGGTGAGAGGTCAAAGGACCAAAGGGCTGCATCATTACGCAGAATAACATCGTCTGCCTCATGGAATTTGGTGAAAGAATAACAAGCTGTGCATTGGAAGAATAAATTACATTTATAAAACACATAATGAATACATTTCCTAAATGGATTTATAGTGTTCTGGAATTGCTGTTTAATTTCTGTCTCTTTTTGTCTGATTTTCTCTCCCAATTACCTCAGATTTTCTTGTGGATTGGAAACTCAGCTAACCAATACGAGACCAAGGAAGCATGCAATAGCACACTAGACTACCTGAGGACCCACCCAGCAGGCAGGGACCCTGACACACCCATCATCTCTGTCAAACAGGGATATGAGCCTCCCACCTTCACTGGCTGGTTCAACGCATGGGACCCCCATAAGTGGAGTGTGAGTCGAAGCTCACCTTTATCCCACTAGGAGGCACTAGGGTGCTTTTGATACAATAACTCAGTATGATGGGGACGCCTGAAATCACTATTCATAGTATTCTATTACTTCACCATGTGGCCTTCTGTGTAGGCCAACAAGAAATTGCAATCAATAAATCCAGTGATTATGGAAATGTGCCATATTGGTATCATGAGAATATCATGAGAATACTATCAATAGTTTTGTGTGAACGAATGATTTCACAAATGAGGCTAAAGTCACACGTGGTTCCATGTGTGGATGATTTAGATTTAGACTTGTGTGGAGATGTTTGCTGTTATGAGCTACAGTGCTACTTACTAATTTTCAGCACTGGCTTACCTGATGTTCTCAACAGGGAGGCAACTCCTATGAGGAGATGAAAAAAAAGCTGGGTGATGCAGCAACTCTGTCACAGATCACGGTAGTAAGTGACTGACTAACACTGATCCTAACACTAATTGAAGTACTAATGTAATAAATACTACTGTCACTAATCAATGAAATCTTCTGTTCTATCATCCTACATGTAATGTGGAGAAAAATATGATACCTCATGTCCATGTCTCACGTCTGTAGGACCTGAACAACACAGATCTGAGTAAGAGTCCTGTTGGTCTTGGAATGGGTGGGGGTGGTTACAGAGCCCCAGGGGGCCCTGTGAGCTCTCCTCCAGTCTACAGGCTCCACGGAGGAAACTTATCCCCCAGGCCCTCTAGTCCCTCTAGCCCACCTAACCAGAGAACCCAGTCCAGTCTGTCTGTGACCATGTCCCCCTCAGCTGGTGGCACCCTGTCCCCCTCAGCTGGTGGCACCCTGTCCCCCTCAGCTGGTGGCACCCTGTCCCCCTCAGCTGGTGGCACCATGTCCCCCTCAGCTGGTGGCACCCTGTCCCCCTCAGCTGGTGGCACCCTGTCCCCCTCAGCTGGTGGCACCATGTCCCCCTCAGCTGGAGGCTCCAAGCTC